>NDGN011515943.1:0-18372 GCA_002564285.1 Tympanoctomys barrerae
ACAATAATTGATACATTGCATATTGTTGTCTTTGTAGTAGTTATTCCTAGTACAAGATGCAGATGTGATAACTTGTATAAACACTATTAGTACAAATCTTTCTTCTCATTGAATTAAAAGAAAATAGCTGTATATCCTAACTATTTTGTATATGCAGATATACATGTATATTTTCACTACAAAATGGTCCTTTATATTCCCTTTTTTGTTTAGTTTTGTCAGAGATGGATATTCCCTTGCCATTTAAATATTGTATGTGTTTGAATTCAGCAGCAGGCAAAGAATATGTCTCTCCATTTTGTTATTATTTTGTTATGACATTTTTGAGTATAGAGCAACTTTCTTCCATCATTTTGGGGGCATTTGTTCCCATGTGTGGCTATACTATCTAACCTATTTTTCCTCCCGCCCCCCCATCTAATCTATTTTAATATATTCACAATGTCACCACCAAAAAACTTAACCATAAGATGTCATTAATGTCTACAGAGTACTTCACCTGGATTTCATGGATCTGCCATCGTGCAGAAGAACATTGGGCCATGCTTTTCGGGACAGACACAGTGTGAGCTCTATAAGAATATGGGAAAGTCACATATTCTCCAAATAGGAATAGTTACTAGTATAGAGAAACAAACAGGGATCCAGGACCAAAGGGAAGCCAAGGGCTGAAATGCTGACAACCCATGAAGATGGGCTTGAAGCTCTAAAAGGGTGAGATAAAATAACTCTTCTCTTTTTTTCATTAAATTATTGCAGATGTTTGTTATACCGATAGAATGCAGACCCATAGGCTAGGAGGTCTTCATGTTAAATGAAATAAAGGCAGGCACAGCAGGACACATCCCACAGGAGGTCATTTCCATGTGTCTAATATCATAGCCCATCTCAGAAAAAGAGAGAGAGAAACTGGTGGACACAGGCAACGGCTTATGTGGAAGATGGGGAAGCTGAAGTGTTGAGAACAAGAACAAAGGGTGCTCTTCCCTGTATTCTTTCATGCAGAGCTGTGGTGAGAGGTGAACATGCTGTGCAAGATAATCCCTAGTAGATGGAAGGAAGAATGTGTGGGCAGTGTCTTACTACACAGCCATGGCTAAGTCTACAAAGGATGGATACATAAGGGCATGGAGTTCATCAATACAGAGACAACAAATGTACCACAATATCACAGGGAAACTAATGCAAATGTTCATTTCTTATATATTATTTAATGATGAAAGTTTCAGACTTAATGTTCCTTCTCTGTGATAGGCCATGTGTTCTACATGTGGCACGTCCATTACCACTGATATGAGATACAACATAAAAAAGGAGATAAAACATAATATCTACATAGGTTAATATTAACCTAGGTAAACAAAACTTATAGCAGCAAGAGGACCAGCGATATAGCTCCTCAGGCTAACACATGCCTAGGCAAGCACAGGGATAGGAGTTTGATTCCTGGCACTACATGCCACACTGTCCCCACCCTTGGGCACAAGGAACCAACCAATGAGTCTGGGTGTGGTGGTGCACACCTGTAATCCCAGAGCTGGAGAGCCTGAAAACAACAATCACTATGAGTCTGAGCAGCATAGTGAGAATCGGAAACAAATAAATAAAAAGAATAAATTTTAACAGTATAAGATAGCCTAAGTTCAGCCATGAAGATTAGTAAAGGTGTAAAAGCACTGCTATTCACTACTACATCTACATTTGTTAACTCGTGATTAGGTACTACAATCTTTTAGAACATATATATATTTAGCACAGGGTCTACATGATCTGACTACACACTTTGGACTTGTAGTGATCCTCCTGTTTTCAGCCTCCCAAGTGCTGGGATTACAGGCATGCTCCACCACACACCGTCTCAATTGCTTTCTTAGCCCACCCTGGAGGCAGGACCAGCACATCTCCTCAGGGACCAAACCTTAGTCCCAGCACTCGGCCCAAGCAGGCGCTTTAATCCGCTGAGTTATCTGGCTGGTCCAACACTACAAACTTTAAAAATGAAAGAACAAAACAGGTACTGCAGAAACAAAATGAAAACAATAGAAATGACAGTCTTGCCAAACTGATCACAGACAGTTTCACACAGCTGTCAAAAGAAAGACTAATGAACTGCCCATAGATGAAGCCTGAGGATCAGATTAAATAGGAAGACAGTACAAAGTGCATGAGTTTTGGAATAATGCTGATGTACAATAGGAGCCAGTGAACCCCAAGAAGAGAGATGAAGGAGGTGAGAAGAATTAAAGCTCTGAACTGTCCCTGGTGCCTAAAGCATGAGGACCAATTCCATGAACATTGAAAGTGAGAAGTCCCCAGCTCTAGGTCATGTCCGGCAGTGCAGGTCATGCTGAGGAAGCTGTGGCAGCGGACAGGAGGGACTCACAGAGTCAAGAGCTGAACTGTTGGCTGCTGGCTTGAAGGAAACATTCTTATCTATTTATTTATTTGCTTTTACTTTACAAATTGTTAATGCAATTGAAGGAAATGTATGACATTAGGATCATAATTTCTCTTTTCAGGCTTCAATGCCTCTGACTTTTATGAGTACACCATCATTTGCTTCTTCATTTTATTTTTTAAAGAGAATAACATATAGTAAAAAAATAGAAACAATACAGAATTTCAATAAACAAAATGATAGAAACAATGGTTTTTATATTGCATATTGTCTTCAAGTGAGCTGTTCAGATTACAAGACATAAGCATGTACAATTGCTGGGAATATGTCTTTTTATACCATAAATTATGTTATTTATATGCATTTTATTAGTGCTGTTTCATAATTACAAAAATATTGCTGTCTGTACTTCTGTAATCCCAGATGGGTACTTACCTGCTCATCTTCCTTAGCAAACAAACCCAAGAAAACCCATATGAAAGGGGAAAATGTATGTCGACTCACAGTTTCTGAGGGTCAGTCCATGTTCACTGGTCTCCATAGCTATGGGATTTTTACAGAGGCAGAACTCATTTGAGTGTGGCCATGGGGCACAGCACAGCTATGAGGAAGAGAAAGAGAAGGAGAGAGGAGGAGGAGGAGGAGGAGGAAGAGGAGGAGGAAAAGGAAGAGGATGAGGGGGAGGAGAGCAAAGGAATATGGTGTAGGAGATAGCATGAGAAAGAGGAGGAGGAGAAAATGGAAGATGAGTAGGAGAGAAAAAGTGAAAATAAGATATAACCCCCAAGGCCACACCTCATGACCTATCTCTCAAAGGAGGGCAAGATTTCTAATATCCCATTCAGCTAAGACCACATCAAATGTGATCTTGCTGAAGACATCGCTGATCACACGACCCAGTCACCACTCCAGGGCCCATGTCTGACAAACATGTGAGCTTTAGGAGATATTTCAGGTCTGGAATATAACAGCAGGAGATTTCAAGCCTGTTCTTCTTCAGTTTCAAATCCTGCAGTCCATTTTTTTCATCAGTGATTGAACTAAGGATGTTGTGGTTCCACACAGGTACCTGTGCTGCTGAACTATCCCCCTGACTCTGAAGCCCAATCTTTACTGCATTAGGTCATGCTGATTTGAACTCTGCTTCTAGCTCCAATATGGACATAGGTTTTGTCCTATTGGCAACCCCTTATAGCCCAGGTTGCAGCCAACTGTAATGATGCATTTTGCAAATAGAAAATACCATTTCCTTTGCATGAGCAGCTAAGAATTTCAAGTTATATACAGCATAAAATGTAACAGGAAGGCAGGGCCCCATGCTCTGAGGAGGCAGTGATCCCTGGAGGCTGACAGAATGGGCACACTCTGCACACTTCCTGATTTACAGACTGAGGAGAGTATTGAAGAGAGATCTTGTACAGGAGGACCCTGAGGCTGAGCCTCTGTGTTCTTCTTGCACAGTAATACATGGCTGTGTCTGCAGGGTCCACACTGCTCATCGTGAGGAACACCTTGTTGTTGGAGGTGTCTTTGGAGATGGAGAGCCGGCTCTTCAGAGATGGGCTGTAGTACTTATCATCATCCCAATAAATGTTTGCCAGCCACTCCAGGCCCTTCCCTGAGGGCTGACGGATCCAGCCTACACCTATATTAGTTGTACTCAGGGAGAAGCCAGAGAAGGAGCAGGTCAGCCTGAGAGTCTCAGTTGGTCACAGAATTCCAGGGCCAGATTCCTTCAGGGTGATCTGGGACATGACCCCTGTGGAGAAACGCAGAAGAAATTTAAATTAGTTCAGGAGAAGACAGGAGCCTTTGGATCCCTGAGGCCCTGTCTCACAAGGCCCTCACAAGGCCCAGACACTCACATGCAGGGACTGTCAGCACCAGCAGCAGAAGGGAAAATAGCCTGTCCATGGTGACACAGGAGTCTTGAGCCAGGCCCTGCTGGGCTTTTCAACCCAGCAGAGGAGGAGCTCAAAGAGATTTGCATTTCCTCCCCAGGTCCTGACCCTGATGGGAGGGTTCAGAGCTGAGAACACACAGGGAGCCAGGCTGTGATGGACAGCACCTGGGCTTCTTCTGCTTCCACATCTGCACCTTTGAGGGATCCTAGCCACTTAGGACCAGGCTGTCAGATACAAGGCTTCTGGCTATGCCTGTGTTTGAAGAAAGTCAAGTCAGACATGCTCCCTTTGCTGCAGACAGGGTTATCCCTGTTCTTCCTGTCCTGGAGGATGGAAGTAGACCAGGGCAGATGATCCACCCTCTGCAATACTACTGTGTGCCTGGGGATAAAGAGTGGCTATTCCTGCATGTTAGTTCCTGTCCTTTTCATGTCAGAGAGAGAAAAAACTAGATTACCATAAGAGATGTTCAGTAGACTGCTTAATTTCATTTCCTATTGGCACAGCTGCCTGTTCCTCAGTGTCTCCACATGTGTGTCCTGCCACAAGGACAGTTCACAGATAACTGACTTTATTCTCATGCCCAGTCATGCCTGAGAAAACACAGGGCTTCACATCTGATTTCCATCTGTTCCTCCTTGGACTGTACTAGCTGAGTTGCACTCCAAGGCCCAGCTGGCTCACAGAAAATTTCCCCTGAAGCCTTTCTTTACTGAACACTGGCCAACCTCCCAGGATGCAGGTCGTGGAGACCTCTTCCTCAACTGGCTCTAGTCATAATAACAGAAATGGTGGACACAGTGGACATTCCTTGAACATCACAAAGATAATGAGCCCTCAAATCTATTTATCCTCTGCCCCATGATTCTGTGGAATATATTTATTTCTTTCTGATTTTGTGCTATGCTGATTTTCTACATTGTACTGTCATTGTGTAACTGTGCTTTTGCTATTGATATCTTGTATACACTGTTCTCTGTTCTGAAAGCTTTATTTGTCAAAATACAAAGCATGAATAAGGTCAGGGCTATCAGATTACAGTGCTTGATCAGTATTCTTGGATTCAGAGAAGTGCCTGTGAAAAGCAGAGTAGGGTAAGAGCAGGCAAATCAAGGGCAAGAGCAGCAACCCTGAGTGTCTACACAGCTGCTTCAGAGATGCTTGGCTGTCATGGAAGCAGCTTGTTCTTAGATCCATTTATGTTTGATGACCTCGAAGAGTGTCATTTGGGCTTAAGTTTTACCAAAATATGAATTGAATTTATCACACAAATAAAATCATCTAGTTGAACATAAAGAAGAATTTTCTTTCCGGTAACTGACTTCATTTGGCAAGTTACAATAATTAATTTATTAAATCACACTTGCATAGTATAAAATTTTTTCTTTTAATCCAAAAATGATGGCTGGTGAATGCCTCCAGCTTTGTCATCCTCACAGAGTCAGGTATCCCACATGTTTCTGTGCACGGAAGATAAAGGTCATCCATGTAGTCCTGAGTGGCTTAAAAGGACTTAAAAAGTCTTAAGTAGTATTCCCGAGTTGGACAAGGTGTAAAACATCTGTAATTCCTGATGTCTTCAAGTTTAGGCAAAACTATCACAATTATCATCAACTGAGGAAATTAGTAAGACCTTTCCTAATATTAAAATGCAGGGTGACTGCATCATAGGTCAAGGTGTAAGCTCTGGGTTCAGTCTCCAGTACTTAAAAAGTTATTTTCCATTGAATCTGTAAATGACAGTTGTCTTAGTGCAGAGAAACTGAGTTAGATTTCATCTGCTTCAAGCTCTGAGAGCATGGATGAGTCTTATTTTAACACTTAATTCTACATCTTAAAATCTGAGCAGCAGATGTAGGGATCTATTCATTTTTCATTACCTAAATTTGCTACTGCTCTAGTCACCTCACAATAGGGATACAGCAGTTGGCTTCTCTAAGTTGTAGAGTTCATGGCTGAATATAGAGCTGTCTGAGATAAAAACTTACCGATTTGTTTGTATGGAGTTTTGATATAAAAGAACACTAAATGCCCTACTACTGAGGCACTGAAGAAAGTTAGAAAATTTTTGCACCCTGTTGGGTAAAAGATTATTCTTATAGTTCGAGGACTGTCCAATGAACTGTATTTTATGTTTTATAAATTGTAGATCCTGCAAGTAATAAACTTGTATGCTTATATGGTGATACTTCCGTGAAAAAGTCTGGGCATTTTTTTGAAATTCACACCAGGTATGGGTCAATGAAAGGTGATAACTTTCTGTTTTTACAGGATTTCATGCTGTTGATGATGTTGCTCATCATTTTTTAGTTTCTCGTGAGCTGGAAATGGGAACAAAAAGTAACTTCAGAAACCAGCCTTAGTCTCTTGAAAGAATCATGCATCTTAAAAACAAGTTGAAAATGAAACTAGATAATGATCCTAATGCCAGAAAGGACACGGGAAATGTTCACAACAGGGTCTGTAGGTCACGTGATCCTGAGACAGAGAGGAAACCTCAAGGAGGACAGGAAGCCCTCCCTGTGCAGCCTCCTTCTCTGCAATAGCTCCTGGAGTCCTGCCTGGTGCTTAGTGGATCCTCAGCGCCCCCTGCTGTCCTGAGAAGCCCTGTAGAAAGTTTTTCTCTGAGCTCACACTGGATCTCTTGTGCAGTAATAAATACAGAGCTGTGCCCTCAAATATCACCTAATTCTGCCACAGGAAGAATGATATTAAGACATATGGACAGGCTGATTGTCCTTTATGAGAGGAATTTGAAGCCGTCCTTTGGCCTTTACCACTGAACTCCACGGACTCCATTCCCTTAGCCGAGGATAGACTGATATAGCTGCAGTTGTAAGCACTGCTAATAGAGTAACCAGGGACAACAGATGAGGGACAGGGGTTTCAATGGCTTCACTAGGTCAGGCCTGATTCTTGTTCCTGAGTACAAACACTTGGAAAAGTGAACACAGTGGGTGTTGGGTTAAACACAGCTTCCCCTTTTCTTCCTTTTTGATTCCTAGAACACTCAGATCTGGAAACCACCAAGCCAAAGTCAGGGAACCAAGTTTTCCCCATTTGCTTACAGATTAACTTTATAACTCCCTCCAAAGCCTTCAAAATGTCTAAGTTCCTGAATGTAATCAAATGTTCGCTTTGTGTTAATCCACATGCCTGGTAAGGTATATCCAGGTAAGGTGTACACTTCTATAGAAGGCATAAGAGGGAGAGAGCTGAGGTTTCCTTGCTGACACTGTTGGCTGTGCCCTTATTGAGCTCTATTTGTCCTCTTTGTAGTTGTCTTCACCAGGCTTAGTATCCTCTTGCTCCAGAAGAAGACATGCAGCAGACAGGCTTTCATGTCACTGATAATTTACAAGTGAAGAAAGTCTTTTGTCCTAAGGTAGCCACAACTAGCTCCCAGCTATTACTGGGACAGAACATGTTTACCACTGGGCATTTGTTTACTTACCTATGCACTCAGTCACACAACATGATAGACACCACAGATAAATACAAATAATGTGTATACTGGCCTACAGTGAAGGACTCTAACTCAAAATCATTTTCTACTCTAACATATAGTGGGAGTAGTTCAATGATCAAGTGTGATTTAGATGAGAGTAAACTGACTCTTACACCAAGTTTGTCCTAAGTCAGAAGGGCTTCAGTGCCTCATGTGATTTGAAACTAGAGTCGTCCCAGGTCAGTGCCTTCACCACCACTGATTCTCAGGCTCTCCATAGAGTGAACCTATATTCACTCTACCAAGTATTTGCTTTGGGTTTAGCATAGTGTAAGTACCTTTGTTGACGTGATGTTAGTTCCCAGCCTTGTTGAAGAAGAAATAAGCGGCATAATCTTGACCTTCTGATGGACACCTGAGTGCTCACATGAATGTCTTGGACCTGTGTAACCCACCTTGCTGGACAACATGCATGACCATCATTTCCTTAGAGCATGTAACACACAGTTGGAAAAAATCTCTGCTCAGTCATACAGTAGGCAATCTCTCATCTTCTGGATTTCACTGGAATGTCTCAGAAAGGTGGATTACTTAATTTCTTGCCACTACTGGAATATTTTAATTTCAGTGAAATATGTTGTTAACTAGAGGAAGAAAATTCATGATTCCTGACAATCGTCCTGCACAGTCAACAGTTTGCAAAACAAGAAAGCCTCACTATGGAAGGAGTGACCATTCTTGTCTTAGAAAATATCCTCTTTATTCAGATGTCTGAGAATGCCTCAGATCACAGAAGCTCATGGTGATGAACATTAGCGTCCGGGTCCCGGCCAGTTCTGTGTAAACCCAACAATGTGGGCTCCATAATTGCACTTTGATCACAAAATTCTTGATATTTGGATTGCAGTAGCAACACTAAATAACTTATTTTCTTAGCATGTGATAATGTGCATATTAAGAGAGTTCATTGTGATACTTCATGACAAGCATGCAGTGTGCACTAATGAAACTGGATAATCAGACTTCCATGTCCTTATCATTTCTGTGCGTGTGAAGGCATCAAGTTCCTGGCACGCAGATATCTCCAACATATTACAGGAAACTCTGAGTGTACACTATACAGTGGAGGACCCCTGATGTGCCAGTGTTAATCATTGATGCATGAGTTAAATCTATATTTAAATAGGTAAATACTGAAGTCCTGTATGTATTTATGTATATATGTATGTATGTATGTACGTACGTATGTACATATGCATGTATGTATGTGTGTATGAATGGATGGATGGATGAAAAGAGAAATAGTGGCATAGACCCATAAAGTAAGTAATTATCATTTGCCTGGTGCCTCCAGACTCACACTCACTGTTTCTTTTATTTATCTATTTGCTATTTACATGCCTGTGAACTCATGTTTCATTACTTAATAGTTGGTAATGGAATCCAGTGCCTTTTTACATATTTCTCTGCTTCAGTTACTCCAGCTTTATTCTTTTTGTTCTGTTCTCCCTTTGATGGATCCAGAGTCTATCAGTTGAGCACTCCGATGTGCCCACACCATCACTGCTGAGGGCGGTGCCTCCCACACGCTCCCTGCTGGGCAGGTTCTTGCACCCCCACTATGCAGTATGAGGACTTCCTCACTTTGGCACTTCCCAATCTTCCTGCTCCAATTCTAGACATGACTCAAGCAACTTCTCCTCAGTAACCCATTTTGTTTTTCTGAGGAAATATACTGATGAATTAAGATGTGGATCTGAATATATAAGAGAGAGAGAAAAGTTAGTTAAGACACTGATAGGAAACCAGCCCCTAATGGTCCTCAACTTTCACCTGCCATTTCCAGAACCCTCCAGTCATTCTGTCCTGTGACCCCCACTGCCTTTCCTGTGTGTCACTCTAGGAGGGTTGGGTCTATGTTTACACTGATATCTTCTCACATATTTCTCACACATTAATAAGAGGGCTAAAACTTAGGACCTTAGACCTTGACTTAATACCAACTCTACCTCATCTCGAACTCATCAATAAAATCAAAAAGGAATAAATTCTTACAAATTTATTCCTGGAGGGAAGTATTACTCTAATATCAAAAACAGACAGACCCAACCAAAAAAGAACTACAGGCCAATTAATCTAATGAACATAAAGTGAACATCTTCAATAAAAAAAAAACTAGCAAGCAGAATGCAACAAATCATCGAAACAAAAATTATACATCACGACCAAGTGGGATTCATACAAGAAATGTCAGGGTGATTCAATATATACAAATCCATAAATTTAATACATCATTTTAACAAAAAAAGACAAAAATCATACAACCATCTCAAGAGATGCAGAGAAAGATTTTCACAAAGTACAGCACTTACTCATGAGAAAAAATCTTTAAAATTTGGAATAGCTGGACATTGCCCCAACCTGATAAAAGCCATCTACAACAAATCAGCAGCCAACATAATAATAAATGGACAAAAATTAAAAGCCTTCACTTTAAAATTAGGAGCAAGATAAGGATCTCCACTGTCACCACTCCTGTTCAGTACAGTTCTGGAAGCATTAACCAAAATAATGAGACAAGAGGGAGAAATGAAACAAATAATGATTGGAAAAGAAGATGTGAAATTATTATTAGCAGATGACACCATATTGTGTGTAGAAAACTGCAAAAATTCTGTCAAGAGCCTCGTAGATTTAATATCCCAATTCAGTAGAGTAGCATAATAAAAAGTCAACACTCAAAATCTGCAGCATTTCTATACACACACAATGAAGACTGAGAGAAATTAGGAATGTAACTCTTTTCACCATAACACAAAAATGCAATATTTAGGAATCAATGACACAAAGGAAGTAAAACATTTGTACAATGGAAATTGTATGTTGAAAAAGACATCGAAGATTTCATAAAATAGAAAGATGAGACATGCTCTTCAATAGAAAGAATCAACACTGTGAAAATATACATACTCCCAAAATTATTATATAGATTAAATCTAATCCCTATTAAAATACATTAGAATAACTCACAGGTCTAGAAACAAAAAATCCTAAAATTCTTCTGGAATGGAAAGAAACGCACAATAGCAAACACAATCATTAGGATCAAAAGAAAGGCAGAAGGCATCACAATGCCTGATTAGAAATTATAGTACAAAGCTACTGTAACAAAATCAGAACTTCTTTATTTTAATTTCGAATTGATTACTAATATTGGGACATTTATCATATATAATATAATATGTCATTTTCTCTCATTTTGGTAGTGGACATCAAACTCAGGTCCTTGTGCTTTCCAGAGAGGTGCTGCACCACTGAGCTGTGTTACATCGTCAGCTGCTAATACAGCTAAAAGTGTCAAGATTTAAGTGTTTTTATTCAAATGCGATGGAACTACAGTAGGCAGAGGACACAATTTGAAACCACTTTAAATACATTGATGCTTTTCAATAAAATGGCTAAATTTAGAAAAACCAAATGGTTTATATCATATAATTATCATTTTGTGATGAAAAGTGCATAATCTCCCATTAGTCCCTTTTTACAAACGAAAGAAATGAATGCTAAGCTGAGCCAGCAGACCACAGAATGGGAATGTAGCAAGCTGGGAAATATACACCCAAACTACCTAGGGCTGAAACATATTGACATCTAAACTCTAAAGCTACTCAAGAACATTTCACATAAAAGCAAAAAAAAAAAATTCATGAAAGTAAATAAAATAAATATTTAAATATTTATTTACAACTCAATAATTTTAATGCGTTTGTAGGAAAATGCATATTTATATAACTATTAATAGACATCATTAGGAGTGATAAGAAGAAAACATGGACCAAAAATCATTCTTGAGGATGCAAGAGAAATGAGATGCTTTTTCCCTGCCAAACGGAATGAAAAATGGTCCTTCCACTCTGAAAGCTCTTCGAGAATTTCTTATGGGTGTGAAGACAACAAAGGAAAGAACATTGTGAAGTACTCAATGAACTGATGTGAGTATGATATCCTTGTGCACTTTCTGAGGATGCTTCCATCAGCTTCAGCTCCTCCAACTTTCCCCCAGAGATGAAGACTGATTTTAGGCACAGGAGGGACATCTGCAGAAGCCTTCTAAAATTATGCATTTGAACCATCAGCACAAGCCAATCATGTAGTACAGGCCCAGAAAGTTTCTCAGCAGAGAGCTCAACAACCAGCCTGGCCCACTGGGCTCCTCACAGATGCTCTGCTTACACATGCTTCTACAGGGCATTCAACCCTTGCCTGTCCAGGAGGCCACCTACTACCCCAAAGCACTACATGGCTGCTCCTAGTGATCACCTGACTAATTTGAACACATGTGATACAGGTGGTAAAAGCATATCGCTAAACATTTATCCAAAACTCAGAATGTATAGCTGAAGGAAAGAACACAGGTTAGCACTACGGCTTTGGGAGAGAGTGATGTCCCAATGTGGGATGAACAAATGGGACAAAGAGGTATTGCAGGACAGGGGGCTTGATGAGAGGTAGGTTGCCATATAAGGGGCAATGAGGATCCTAGGAAATCTCTCTACTGTCTCATAAACTTTACAGTGAATATAAAAGTGCTCAATTAGTAAATTCTAATGAATAGAAATGGCAGCAACTTTCAGACCAGCTGTAGAGTTTAAAGAGAATGGTGTCATGTGACTGTGAAAACTTGTACTTAGATATTTCTCCCCTTATTTTGAAATCTAATAAATACCTCCATTCATAAATCCTTCTATTTGTGATCAGTTCAGTTTGCAAACAGAAGCATTCTACAAAATGTTGCTTCCATTGATGAACTCTATGTTGGGTGAAGGAGGACAATGATCATCATCCCCACATGAGCAGGAATAAGAACATCTTTACCAGAACAGTGGAGTAAATAATGTTGGTGAACTAAAGTCCTCACAAATATGCTCTGGGAATTACTAAATCTACCGTACTAGCGAGAGATTTGTTCATTCCCTGCATTTTCCATGCACAGCATGTTAGTTATTTTCTCATTGTGAGGACAAAATAACTGACAACCAATTTTAGGGAAAAAAAGCTTTATTTAGTTCACAGTTGGTAGAGGTATTAGTTCATAGTTGGCTGGCTCCAGGCTGCACAGTACATGGCAGAGGACACCAGTTCCTGGTAGAGAAGATACCAAAATCCAGAGGAGAGGGGTCTTACACACTCATTTTCCCTTATAGTCCAGCTATGCACACTAGGCTTGTGTAGAATCCAGAATGCATTTCACAAGCAAATCACAAACTCTAGATTCAGCTGCCTCACAAAGTGCATGCCCCACAGCAGCATGAGGTTTGTGGGAGACATCAGACACCAACCCTAACAAAAGCTGGCTGTAGGGAATAACACACAAGTGTCCCATTCCACTGGGATGCAGAGCCATTTCTTAATCTTTCCTGTCCACAATTGCTTCACCAATATTCTAAGGACATCTTCAGGCGCATCAACTCTGTCATCTTCTTCTAGGCACCTACTCCTCCTTCTGGGCTTGTGATACATTCAGAATGTGGGTTGTCACACTGTGTTTCCACAGTAACATACAGATGTGTCCTCAGATTTCAAACTTCTCAGGTCCATGTAGGCTATGCTGGAGGTCTTGTCAGTGTTGAGGTTGACACAGCCTGAAACTTCAGAGCATAATTAGTGTAGCTATTGTCAGGATGGATCTGTGCAATCCACACCAGACTCTGTCAAGGGCTCTGTAGAACCAGAAACTGGTGAAATTTTAGCCAGAGGCCTTGCAGGAGACCTTCACTGAGGCACCAGGCCTCCTCAGCTCAGGCTCAGACTGCACCAACTGCACCTGGCAGTGTTCCCCTGTAAAGAGGAGATAGGAATTAAGGCACTGACAAGCTCTGGTCTCCACTGAGCCTGAGAGTGGGTATCTTCTTACCTGGGGCAGCTGCCACCAAGAAGAGGATTATTCCGGTCCAGTCCTGTATGGCAGCTGCAGTCTACTTGATTTTGCAGAGTGTGCTTGTTGGGGGATGATCTGGGAAAAAGTCATATTTGAATTTGTGAAGGAAAACTGAGGTTATTTGCATACTCATTAGACAGGGACCTCCTTAGCTCAAGATCTGAGACACCCTGTGAGGGGAGTGATACAAGACACATGGGCCGTGCTGCAGTTGGATTCTGGGGCCAGTTTACTTAACTCACTAAGCAAATGCGTCCCCTGCCCTGGCTCTTCTGGACACTGTGCAGACCTAACTCACTCCACTGACCATTAAGACTGCACAGAACAAGGTCAGTGGAACAAATCCAATGGCTGCAATGCTCCTGGGCCTCTTCTGAGGCATCATTGCCTGTGATAAGGTACACTCACCCAAGGCTCCTTCCTTCCAGTACCAAGAAAGCTCATTGCTGACTCTGAGAGAGGCACTCTACTCATCCTATGGGAGAACAGAAGAAGACCAGAAGACCTCTGAGATATTGGCCAAGCCTCCCTGAATGGGTTCTCCAGCACCTGTCTGCCTGCATTTTTGAGGTCTCGCATGTTCCACAGGAAGAAACTTGGTCCTTGGACTAGTAATGTAATGTGTGGTATGTCGATGCACAGCTGATGCCATTCAATAGAGGGCTTGAATGGGATTTTAATGGCTCAGTTACCAGAACCTTGCACAAGACTTTTTACATTTATGTCTTATTCCTAAGATCACATAACATAATTTTACAGTTTCACAAAATGTCAGTTTATATTTATAGTTCTTCAAATGTCTTCATTGAGTTCACCCGCATAGACCAGTGAAAACAAACCTTTTATAGATTCCAGTGCTAAGTAAATCCTGCCCTGTGACAGGTGCCATAGGTTCACCACCACTGATATAGACCATTCCTCTGCCACTTGCTCTTACCTGATGCCACTGTGATCATCTCAGCCATCAGATCAACAATAATACAAGAAAAAAAAATTCTATGAGACAGTTGGACAAGTTTTCCAACATACTGCACCATTTCAGTTAAAAAATATTCCATGCAGAAGTCCCCAATCTTACTACTTTCATATTACTTGTACTGGAAATACTACAAGAGACTTTCCTTGCATTTTTAATTAGGTAAACATACCCCATCACACAGAACAGTTTTCAAATATGTGCAGCCTTTATAAACATCCAATGCTACTTCACAAATTTTCAAAGGGGAAGATTCAGACCCAGGATGATAGGGCCTCAAGAGGCCACCTGCTTGTGGGCTGCAGATGTGCAGCATGGGGCCTGAGCTGCCAGCTTCTCTCCCACCTTGTACACATTTTCTTCTGTAGAGGGCAATGAATTTCCTGGTGTGTCTCCTCCCAGGAGGAAATAAATTTACTGGTCTCAGAGTGCCTTCTGAACTACCCTCATCTTCTCACAATGTCCTTGAAGAGGGATCCTTCTTACTAGGCCTCCCATTCTACAGGATGACCAGAGGATGGAGGGTTTTCCTGGGGTAAATCTCTCAAAGATAACCAGTAACTTCCCAAAATTCCAGAAGCCCTAGTCATTTTGATTTCCCTGGGGTACCCCTGACAAATAACAGACACAGGGACCTGATAGTCACATGACCCAAGACCCAGTATAAGGCAACCTGGTGAAGGACCTCAGGGGGAGTGTGAATCTGAACCCATAGTGTTCCTGAACAGGGTCTGGAAGATGGTTGAGTGAATGGCTGCACAGAGTTGCCATGTCATTCCTCTGTCCCCTATACTTTCTGGTTTGACTTCTTTCTTTTCTCAGTTGGACCTGGTTCCTATAGCTGCTTCAGTGTGAATAGACTCTCATCACAATGTGGTGCATGACTACAGGGCATTCTGTGCTCTCTTGTTGAAGTTATTGTGATTTACTGTCTTTGTGACCTTAGCTGTTGTACTTATTTTCCCATGACCTTTCTTCTTTTTAGGGAACAATACATTTCCTTTCATTTGTGTCTTCTACTGACTTTAAAGCAGAAAAATTTGGAGGAGAAGGAAACTTATGCTATAGAGAGAACTTCCATTTCCTTTCAAGTATTCCAGTCTGACTCTCCTGGCACTTGCACTATGAACTTTCCAAGTATGACCAGACCCACAGACAACAGAGTTAAGAGTTCTGAAGATACACAGGCACCCATGAACAACTTTCCCAGGACCACTAATGAGGAAGGATATGCTGTGAGCTTGAACAGAACAAGAGCAATACATCATCCATTTCTTAATTGGAAAGCAGTGATTTCATCCTTGGTGTATGATCTGTATTTATTTTGCCAAATGAATATATGCACTGAGGACAGAGGGACAGTCCTGCCCATGAATATTGAGAAAGTCACTCAGTGCTAGTCAGGGTCCTACAAGGGCCACAGACTGAGCCACAAATTTCCAGGTCAAGTTAATGAGCTCAGTAATAAGAAAGACATAGCGTTCATTTTCAGGAAAAATGAGATAAAGAGGAGACCATCCAACAAAATTATAGGATAATAGATTTGAGGTAAATGTGAATGTCATTCAACCAAGAATATTTTTCTGGGATAGTGAAATGAGTGCAAAACACCCTACAAGTTAGAGAAAATCATCCCGGCCTAGGTGTGTCATTTTATCTCCTTTGAATCCTCAAATATGTCTGATCACAGAATCACACTGAGGTTTTTCTCCTTGAATTTAATTTGGATAAGTCCCAGAGACAAGGTCCACTGTGATTACCCAGGTTCTGATCCTGAGGACAATAGGACACAATTCTGCCCCTATAAAGAGCATATAAACTTAAACTCAGGTGAAAATGTTCCTTCTTGCAGTGACAGTTTCCCAGCTCAGTGGTAGGAGCAGAATAAAGCAGTTAGAATTCTCCTTGGGGAGGATGTTAAAAGGACAGGAAGCCTCAGACTCTGCCATGAAACCAGCCTTGTTTCCCTCTGGCTCTGCCTCTGGGGCTGTTTCACAGGTCTGTTTGTCAAACACGCCCCCTGCTGGTCCTGAGCCTCACAGCAAGGAGGTTGGAGTGGTTTTATAACCACGTCCCCTTACTGTGTCTCCTGTAAAAGAGTGCATGCCTGTGCTCTCAACTCTTAGGGTGTTTATTTGCAGATAGGCCATGCTCTGCGAATCGTCTCTGGAGACGATGAGTCTTCCTTTCACAGATGCAGCATATTCAGTTGTGTAACCAATAGCTTTGCTTCTAACGTGAGCAACCCACTCCAGACCCTTTGCTGCAGCCTGGAAGACCCAGTGAATCCAGGCACGATGAATATGGATCCAGAAACTGTACAGGACAGTCTCAAGGATCCTCTATGCTGTACCAAGCCTCCAGCAGACCCCAGCAGCTGCACATCAGCCTGGAGACCTGAGCAACATCCTGCTCAGGAAACTGTCACACATGTCCTGTCTTTGTCCTACTCAAGTTCACTCACACACTCAGTATCTCTTGTTATCCACAAATCACCTTTGAAAACAGCAACAAGGAAAATTCAGCTCAGGCCAAGCTCCATGGTGAGCTGTCCTTGTTCAGCTATGATCAACTATTACTAACACCTGGGCATCCAGGTCAGGCTCCTCTGCAGAGCAGCAGGATGAGGGCAGGGCTGCTCTACTTCATCACAGGGAGGCCCTGTTTGGATGGCCTCCTGCTATATGGAGAGCTCTGTGGGCTCAAAGGTGTAAATGTTCAATAATCAGTCTGACGAATATAGTAAAATTTAGTTACAATAACAGTTTGATAGGCTCAACTATCAAGGACTACTTTTATTTCTCTTATATGAAAGCTTTATTTCTCTCAATGAATATATCCTACTTTCAAGGGCCAGCCAAATAACTCAGCAGATTAAAGCACCTGCAGGCAGGAGAAGGGACTGGGGGTTTGATCCCTGGCAGTATAGTGTCAACTCTGCCCCTAAGGTGCACTGAGATGCCAATTGAGAATGTGCTTGGTGGTGCATGCATGTAATCCCAGCTTTTGGGAAGCTGTAAGCAGGCAGATCACTATGAGTCTGATCTAGTAGTGAGACCCTAAACACCCTGTAGGCACTTCCCTAAAATACAAAAATAAATAAATAAATAAAGTAAAATAATGGATGCTAAAAACTCCACCAAGTTTCTTGTAGATTTAATCACCAAATTCAGCAATGTAACAGGATATGAAATCAACACCCAAAAAGCAGTAGCATTTTTGTACACAAAGAATGAAAACACTGAGAAAGAAATTGGGGAAACCATGAATTTCACAATAACATCCAAAAAACTGAAATATTTAGGAATGAATTTCACAAAGGACATAAAAGATTTATGTGGTGAAAATTATGGTACTCTAATCAAAGAGATTGAAGAGGATTTGAGAAAATGGAAGTATATCCCATGCTCCTGGGTAGGAAGTACCAACATTGTGAAAATGGTCTGCTCCATAAATTTTTATTTAGATTAAATGCAATCCCAAATAAAATAACATTAGTATGCCTCACAGAGCTAGAGAAAATTTTGCTTTAATTCACTTGTAACCAGAAGAGACCCAGAATATCAAAAACAATCAAGGGAAACTAAGGAAAGTCAAAAGAACAAAGGAAAATCAGTACTATTTTAGTACAATAATAATAAACTCATGAAAACCATACCCAGACATATAATAATCAAGATCCCAGAAATTCAGCATAGGAACAGTATA
>NDGN011515968.1:0-10078 GCA_002564285.1 Tympanoctomys barrerae
GGGATTGAACTCAGGACCTTGTGCTTGCCAGGCAAGTGTTTATTCTACTGAGCTATCTCCCTGCCCCCAAAACTATATTTTTTAAAAAAGGTTGGGGATGTATGTACTTCTGCGAAGGCCCTGGGTTTCATCCTCGTATGGCAGGGGGAAAATTCCAGGATCCTTTCCCCAAGGAAGTTCAGATGGTATGGCGGTGGGCCAAAGAATCTGCCTTTTAACATAAGATTTAGTGTTTCTGTTTTATACCCTAAATCTAGCTAAAGCTACGCCTGTTTAGTCGCACATCACTGGTGATTCCGGCTCTGTCCCGTTCCGTCGCCACACCCCCCCAGTCTTTGCTTCCTGGACTTTGCCCCTGCGGCCCTCTCCGTGGGCTGAGGACCCCTGCTTTAAGGCCTGCTGCTCAGAGCACAGGGCAGTCTGGACAGAGATTTGTGTCTGCCCTTGCAGAAGGGGCTGTGTGCCGTGAGCCTGCTCCATCTGGTCACTGTTGGTTCTGACTCAGCGAGGCCAGGGCAGGTGGAAGAGGCCTGCTTTTGCCCCTTCAGTCACAAGACCACTGAGACCTTTTCTTCAGGAACCTGATTTGGCTTCTTTAGGACTTTGTGTCAGGCAGGAAGACCACCCACCCTGTGACCCTCAGCCCCTCAGGAGAGCTCAGCCAGTTACTAGCAGGGCCAACTTGGGCTTCTTAGTGCAGGTATTTATTCTCCCATTTTCCAGCTAAGGCAGATCGGTGTTCTGAACCTGTCACTTTTGACTGTTGCTGCTAACTCTGACCACTGCAGTTAAGCATCTTCTTTAAAGGGAGGAGGCTTTGGGGAGGGACTGGAGCAGGGCAGGGTGGATGAGTCAGGATGGGCCACCAAGCCTCACCCTGGCCCTCGGTGCCAGGAGGCCTCGTGCACAAGCTGGTGTCAGCAAACCTGAGCCCCACCTCGCTTCCTGCCTCTTTCCATTTCTTTTTTTTTCTTTAAATGCCTTCAGGGCAGGTTTGGCTGGCTTGAGTTGTGGGGATCAAATCGCAGCAACCTGAGCCTGAATGCTTTGTTGAAGCAACCACTTAAAGAGCTGAGCTAAGAGGCAGCCCCCCCTTCCATTTCTACTGCTGCTGCTCCCTGGGTTCTTATCCAGCTCGCACTTGTTTCTGGAAGGCAACTGGGATCAGTTCACCTTCCCCCTAAAGTCCTTTGCCTGTTCCCTATTCATGCCTGAGGAGACCTATGAGCAGTTCCCAGGCCTCCACCTGTCTACTCTCTGCCTCTGTGCCCTTTGAACTGTGACTGGCAGGGCATGTTTTAGCTCCTGGGCTTTGGGTCTGTGGCTTTTTCTCAGAACCTTTTCTTCCTGGACTGCTTGGTGGGCTGACCTTGCTGGACCCCTGCAGAATTTCCCCTCCACCTCTAGGCCTCCTTTAGCTGGTGTCTCTCCCCGTCCTGTGCCCCTGCCCTGGGTCCCCTGCTGTCCTCCTGACAACACTTTTGCACCTTTGCGTCCCTCTCCTTCCCACCCACTTGAATTCCTGAGGCCACCATGAACTCTGTCCCTGTGGTCCTCACAGTCTGGGTAGAAGACAGACCACCTCTACTCCCTTCACACTTTTCCAGAGGGTGAGGGCGGGGGCAAGGCTGACATGGGCTGGGACAGACACCTGCAGGACTCCCTCGCTGCCTTCACAGGCAGAGGTAGACTATGTAACTATGGACTTTGAAGTGTGTAGTAATTCTGGTCAGAGATGCTAATCAACATTTCAGAGACCTACCCAGGGGCTCCTGCTCAGCCCTTCATAATTTTGAGTCAGAGTCTCACTAAACTGCTTTGCTAGCTCAAAGTTGCGGTCCCTCTACTTCCACCTCCCAAGAGTGCTGCGATTATAGGTGAGTGGCATCACATCTGGCAGATTCTGGTTCTTGTCAGTCTTTTTCTTTTACTAGTTGGGCAGAGTTCACGATATGCCTCAGGTTTGTTTTTTTCCTCAAAAGCTGGGATGATGGTATGATTCCCTGGAGTTACAGCAGTCCTCCAAAAGTGGTGGTAGCAGTGTAAGTGCTGCTCCTGATGAGGCAGGTTGCCAACGCAGCTGGGTGCTGTGAGCTTCGGTGCTGGGGTGGGCTGGCCACCTCCTCACACAGCTGCGTTGCCTATGTTCTCTCTGTAGGGTGCTACCCTGAGGACAGACCGCCTCCCTGGCGTCCCTTGCCACAGGCTGTGAACTGACTGGCATGGTCCAGGGAGAAGGCCCTGGGTCTACTCAGTGCCTGTCCAACACCAGCCTGAATACGAAGGATGTGCTGCGGAGAAGGCACAAGAGGAGGAGCCGACAGCACCAGCGCTTCATGGCCCGGAAGGCCTTGCTGCAGGAGCAGGGGCTGCTGAGCGTGCCTCTGGAGTCGGGGACCTCCCCGTCGGAGGCACGGCCAGGCTCTGAGGCTGCCAGCAGTGGCAGGCAGCACCCCAGGGCGGGATCTGGGGGCGGCAGCCTGGGCAGCAGACGGCCGGCCTCCAGGGAAGCCCCAGGACTCTCACCCAGCAAGTGTGTGGCTGTTGACTGTGAGATGGTGGGCACAGGGCCCCGAGGGTGTGTGAGTGAGCTAGCCCGCTGCTCTGTGGTGAGTTACCATGGTGACGTTCTCTATGACAAGTATATCCGGCCTGAGATGCCCATCGTTGACTACCGCACTCGCTGGAGCGGCATCACGCGGCAGCACATGCGCAAGGCCATCCCTTTCCAGGTGGCGCAGAAAGAGGTGAGGGCAGGGTGGGGGCTGTCCAGGGCTGAGTGGTGGGCTGGGTAGGACAGCCCTAAGTGTGAGTACAGCTCAGATCCCACTGAGAGTGAGACACCCTCAGAAAGTCCCTTTATTCCCTCCTCCGAATGATAAGTTCCTTCTCCGTACAAGGTGCGTGATCAAAGAATACGATAGATGTGATTTTTAATTTTTTAAAACTTAACTGCAGTAAAATACAGATTTTTATTAATCTTCAAAATTTTCCCCCATAATGTTCTCTTTGAACACACATATCTCATTGTTCTTTCCACTTTCCAAAAACAGTTTTGGAAGTCCTCCTTTGTGTCCTTTTGTACCTGCTTCAAGGTCCTGAATTGGTTCAGAATGTTTACAGTAGTTTCTGTCACAGTGTTCTCATCTGCCTTTTTCACTGGCTCTGGTACTGTGCCATCTGACTCTCCCCCAAAGTCAAAATGAGCCTGAAGGGAAAGGTTTCGAATCCCTGTGGACGATTAAGGCAGGCACAGCGGTGTAGCCGACGACCCTCCTGAAGGAGGGCTTCCAGAACTGCCTCAGAAAGTGGCCAGCATGCTGGGGTGCGTTGTGTTTGAGGCAAGGGGGAGGGTTTTGAGGGGGACTGTGGCAATGTGCCTTTTACTGTGTTCACCGTATTTTGTGATCACACCTTGAGTAGAAGTCCTGGCCCAACCTCGGTGAAGTGTTGGTGGGCAACACGGTAATGTCTGTAGGAGGCCATGCCCACAGTAGAGATCTAACAGCTTCCCTTTTGGCTTTCGCTTTGTGCTGTAAAGTGTTAGGTGTGAAGTGCTGGGCCCATATCCCTCAACCCTTCAGGTGTTGAGATGTCCTATTTCTTTACCCTGTTTTTTTTTTTTTAAAGTGCTTTGAAAAACTTGCTCAGTGGTTGGGACTGTAGCCAGAATTCTCAGGTGCTCTTGACCATAGCAAACTTCTAAAATCTGATTAATGAGCAGTGCCCTTGTCCACAGGTTCCCTCATGAAGATTCTGATCCTGCAGGTCTCTAGGCTTGGGGGAGGGTCCTAAAAGTTGCACTAAGTGTACACAATACCAAATGTTCATGAGAAAATAGCATTAGGTGCAACGGAGTCAAGCGGCTTGGTCAGTGACACTACAGAAATCAAGGGAGAGAACAGAAAATGAGAGCGCAGTTTTGCCATGTGAAATGGTCGGCGATGCACAGTCCCGCGGTGGCAGGGCGCTTTACCTTGAGAGTCCTGCAGTTCGCTGGTAGAAGCTGGCGCCGGGAGGGCTGCTGCTTGGGCTGTGGAAGTGTGTGCAGAGGAGCTCTTTCTGAAGGCAAAGCCATACCTCTGAGGTGGCTACAGCACTCGCCTCTCAGGAGGATTGTAAATTCAAGGCGAGCCTGGGCGGTTTAATTTAGCAAGATCCTATTGTAAGATGAAAAGGGTTGGGGATATAGAGCACCCTGGGCTTCGAATCCAAGTTTAATCCCTCGTGCTGAGAAGAAAGTGGTCCATGTTGGTGTGGCCGGCTGCCCACCTGGGCTGGTGGGTGCACTAGTATGAGCGTTTGGTGTGCTTTCTCTCAGCCCTGTCCAGCTGGGCCCATTTCTCAGAGATAAAATCAGTCATAAGCAAAAGGGAAGTTAATAAATTAACATTCTTAAACAGTCATTGTATTAAGCCAACTTTGCATTTTCAAAAGAACAGCTTTGTAACCCTTCTAGGCTGTGGGGATTGGGCAAGTTGGGGGCATACTGCTGTACCTCACCTTCCATCCAGCTCATGCAGTTGTTCTTTGGAAGACTAGAGATTACCCAGTGTGCCAATAGGGAACAGAAGCAGTGGGAAGGCCTCTATGAGCCCCTCAAGGGCTCCCTCCCCCTGGCTGGGGGATGAGGTAGGAGACTTGTGCGGTGACACAAACTGAGGTCTGAACACATGTCATGTCTGCGGTTGGTTGTGTGAGATTAGCAGGCGTGGGTGGGGTTACAGGCCCAGGGCCTGGACATGGCCTCCTTGGGTGCTAGGAAGAGAGGGACCCATTGTGTACCGAGACGGGATTGGAGGACAAGGAGGAGGAATCAGTACACAGAGCAATGCAGGGGCAGAAACCTGGAGCCAGTCTCTTCATACTAATGAGCTTCTACCTTGGCTGTAAGTACTGGCACCAGGCATGGTTCTGTTGACCTCAGCTGGGCCTTTACTGACCAATACCTAACAATAAATCAGTAGATTGGAGCGGCACTGGTCAAGTCACATAGGGTCCTGGTGCAGGAGGCGTGGCTACACCATCTTGAGCAGAATGTGTCCCTGGAAAACAGAATGTGTTCTGAAGGGGAAAGCGGGGTCCTGGACAGGGTAGACACCTGGATCCTGAGACCCACAGCCCAGAGGGGAGCTGGGAGCAGAGCTCATGCTGGCAGTGAAGGGTTGTGTATACACCTAGGGACGAGAAGCCTGGCTGTCCATGACCTTTCCCTCAGCTTCCCTTGTTCCCATGGAGTGTGGTAGGCAGGGTGCCCTTCCATGGGTCCAGAGTATTTTAAGTTACAATTGGGAGAAAGGCCTGGATTCAGCCAGGGGAAGTGCTCCACATCTACCAGCTGCTCAGAGGCACAGGCAGGAGAATCTCAAGTTCAAGGCCAGCCCAGGCAGTTAGACCCTGCTCAAATTCACAAAATGGTCTACAGATGTAGCTCAGTGGTAGAGCCCTTGCCTAGCATGTGTGGAGCTCTAGGTTCAATCCTCATCACCAAAAAAAAAAAAAAAAACCATAAAGAAGGGCCTGAATTGAAATGTGGGCAGCAAGTTTGATTGTGGAACCAGGCTCCTCCTCTGCTGCTCCCCTAGGGTCTGGGCTCTGCTGGAAGGGCTCATCCATCTCGCTGCAGGCCTCACTGGGCTCTTTCTCCCTGCTCCTCTCCACCCACAGATCCTTAAGCTTCTGAAGGGCAAAGTGGTGGTGGGGCACGCACTGCACAATGACTTCCAGGCCCTCAAGTATGTCCATCCCCGGAGCCAGACCCGAGACACCACGTGCGTCCCAAGCCTGCTGGGCCAGCCTGGCCTCCTCACTCGGGCCCGAGTCTCCCTAAAGGACCTGGCCCTGCAACTATTGCACAAGAGGATCCAGGTAAGTGGTGCAGGAGCAAGGATGAGGCTGTGGGCTGTCCCTTTCCCATCCAGGTCACCTTGTGTAGCGAATATGCTGGGTAACTGTCACCTTTAGGCTGATCCCTGAGGGACGTGTGCCCATTCCCTGGGCTTTGCTCTTGTGTCTCGTAGAAGCAGATGTGAGACCCTTGGTCAGGGTTAGGGACACCATGTCTACAGTTAAGAGAAGTAGCCAGGTGGCCTGTGGCCTGTCCCACCACACAGTGATGTTGTCTTTTGTCTGCAGGTGGGCCAGCATGGGCACTCATCAGTAGAAGATGCCGCCACAGCCATGGAGCTCTACCGGCTGGTAGAGGACAAGTGGGAGCAGGAGGTGGCCAGCAGCCTGTGGTCATGTCCAGAGGACAGGGAGCCTGACAGCAGCACGGACATGGAGCAGTACATGGAGGACCAGTACTGGCCCGAAGACTTGGCCCCTGCTACTGTGGCCAGATCAGGGGAGGTGCAGGAAGGAAAAGAGTGACAGGAAGGAAGAAGCCCTGGTCAGGGGACCCTGGGCAGTACATCCAGGCAGGACAGGGCAGGCAGGATGTCTGGTGCCCAGGGTCAGAGCAGCCAGCACTATCTGCCCCCTGTGCCTGCAGCGCAGCCCTCCACTGTTGGCAGTTTGTTTTTGACTCCTGTCATCTTACCAGTGGCACTTTATAGCCTCTGGATGGCAGGCGGCAGGAGTCGAAGTCCCAGCTGGCTGTCCCAGGTTTTGCACAGGCATCATGCCGTGCTCCTAGTAGGAGGACACCCCTCACCCTGGTGTCAGTGCTGGAGCTTCCTTACCTTGGTTGGGGAACAGGCTGGGGCTCAGTTCTAGTCACTTAACTCTCCCTCCAGGGTCATATTTGGGCTCATAATAACTGTCCTAAAGTGGAAGAGTTAAGTCCTGCTTTCTCCCCTTTGTGCTACCACTCTGGCCACAGCTGCTGTAGGAACCCGGGGCCCTGTGGGGCCTGTCCCCTCCCTGCTAGGCGCCTCGCAGGGGAGCTGGCCCCTTCCCAAAGTTAGTGTTAGAAGTCCTTGGGGACAGTGCAGGGGCAGGCCGGGCAGAGCAGCTCTAACTGGGAACTGACACATTTGTTGTGACCCAAGACAGGGACCCCCAAGCCCACCCAGTGTGGGGCTCCCCTGTGCTGAAGTGGTTTGAGTTCAGTTGTGACCTGGCCGACTCGTACCTGCCCTCTTAGGAGCAGGGCCGCCACTCAGAAGCCGAGTCTGCTCCCAGGTGTGGCAGTTCCTGAGCCCGCACCTCACGCGGTGCTGTGCTGCTTTACTCTGATCCGTGGTTACAGTGAGGTCTGGGTTTTGGATCAAGTTTTGAAAATGCTCCATTTTCTAAGGAGCAGTTTTGGCGTGTCAAAATGACCAAGAGCTTTGGTCGCACAGGCCTCAGAGTGCCATCTTTTCTGCCACCTGGCATTGAGACTTAGAGCTGGCTGTGCCATCCCCAGTCTTTCCCTAAGTGTAAGTGGCGAGAGTGGTACAGCCTCCTGCATAGGGTGGGGAAGAGGCTGATGGCCAGTTGCCCAAACAGTGCCCGGCCCAGCCTTTGTGAACAGGCTGCTGACCTTGTGGTGGGGGACAGGATGGGGGCTGGGCCAGCTCAGGGACACAGCACAGAAGTTTGGGGTTATCTGTAGGTGTGGCCCATGGCTCTGCAATGCCACTTGTCATCAGTGTCCTGCTACTGCTCACCCCAGGTCGGAGGGTGTGGGACACCAGCTCCTCCCTGTCAGCAGGGTAGGAGGCCAGCTGAGTCATGGCCATAGCTGGCCCAGGACTTCCGACGGGGCAGATGCCAAAGTCAAGGCCAAGCAGTAGCTTGGGTTGTGCATTGCAGGGGGATGGCACTGTAACTGTCACTGTGGGAAAGGTACTGTTAAATACCGCTTTGTTGTGAAGCCACTGGTTCTGGAGAAATGCTCCCCTGGGCAGGCGGGAGCAGTGGCCCTGTGCATGTCTGGTTGTTGGCACACCCAGCTCTGCTGGGTGATTTGACCTTAGTGGACACATCTTTTAAAGTGGTGGGCATATGACAGAAAACCAACAGCAACAGAATTATATAATTTTTTAAATTTTACAATTGCTCAATTATAAAGCACAAATTTATGTAATTTCTCCCAAAAACTATATATTCACTTTAAATTTTTAAAATTGCGATAAAATATGCATAATATAAAGTTTGCCAGCTCAGCCAATCTGAAGCTTTGTGGTGAGTCCTTTTACTTTGTTGTACAGCAGATTTCCTGAGCACTTTATTGTGCAAAACCCAAACATGGTCCCTCTGGCTTGAGTCACTGCGGCATCTGCGTGATTAATACAGTGAAGACGGGGGCTGAGGGAGTCAGTCTTTTCCCTCCATTTAATTCTAACAGCACCCTATGCTTATTCCTGTGTCCATCGTCCTAAGTGGGATTAAAATAACAAAACACAGGAGATCTCTGATGCCCTAGGTGAGAGCACATGTATGTTGGATCTCCTAGGCTGACCTGGTCAGCTTGACCCAACTGTCACCTCATTACCAGTTCATAAATACGTACTCTATGGCATGAATGTAATTAGGATCAGAGTGACTTCCGGGGCAGCACGCATGTTCAGAGCTCCTCAGAGGACTCAACATCCTGTCAATCACAGTTCCTCTCGGTCAGGAACTGTACCTTAGGGCGAGGCACCCAAGCTGAGGTACAGAGTCTTCACACTGCGGAAGCCTGATTTGTCCGTGCTTTTTGTTGCTATAGCTGCTTGTGTGTGCTTTGACCCTGGCACCCGTGCCTGTGCTTTTCTGTCACCCTGGCACCTTTTTCTGTCTGGTGGCACGGACTTGCACAGCTTCCTGTGGTCTTCCGTAAATGTAGCTGCTTGCTACCTATTGCTAGCCGTACACGTAGCGATTTGGTCCTCGTCATCCGCAGGGGTCGGGGCTGTCACTGGCCCATCCTGCTGGTCTCGTCTGGTGGCTTGTGCCACTGTGGTATGAACAGATCTAATCACTTTTTATCAGTCCTTACTAATAAAATGAATAAAAACTCTAAATGGACCCAATTAATTGCTTGAACTTGAATAATTACTAAGAAATATTAGTACTATTCATACCAATTAAAAATTATTACAGCTAATGTATTTCATTAAAAGAAATTTATATTTGTGAATAGTTTATTCATAATTTCAACATGAAATCTTACAAGTACCCTGTTGCTGTTGTATATAATGTGCATTTATAACTTCTGTGCCACAAAGTTACTATCATTTTTTTACCATGTTAATGTTTTCTTTAAAGAACTATAATAGAATGCCATCCAGTCTGCTAATTCAATGCCTTTCTTTGTATTCTGACAATGAAAGACCTGCACAAGCTGCCCCTGGCACAGTCGTGCTTGTGTCATCTGCGGTTCCCTGAGGCTGAAATCGGGAACTTAAGCCACCCCTTGAACATAAGCGTACAGGTTTGCTGACTCCTGTCCTGGGAAAAGAACTTCCAGGATGTGCTAGTGAAAAAAACACATGAGCCAGGCATGGTGGTGCACGCCTGTAAATTGGAGCACTGAGAAGGTTGAGGCAAAAGGACTTCAAGGCCAGCCTGGGCTACAAAGCGAGCTCACAGCCAGCCTGAACTGCATAGTGAGACCCTGTCTCAAAAAGACAAATTTTAAAAAGCATGAGAAAGATTTATTAGAAGTAAGAATAGGATGCATTTGGGCCACACCTTGGGCTGTCTCCACTGCTTTCCGGGCTGGAGGAAGCTGAAGGAAAAAGGGATTTGCAGCAGAAAGGGCTTGCCCAGGTTTGCTGTCTGGGGAAAGAATAAACTGAGCATGTGTGTTTTGCTTTGCTTTGAGATAGGATCTCGCAATGTAGCCCTGGCTGACCCCAAAGTCACAGCGATCCTGTGCTACCACCTGGCCCTATGCTTATGTTCTGAAGATGTAGTTTTTCTTTAAAAGTACAATTCTAAATTCTCAATTTCCTGATCTTCCTACCTAATTTTGTTCCTACAGTCCTATCTCAGCTGACAGGAATGATCATATTCAAATCAGCTGCTCAGCAGTAAGATGAATTAAGTCCCTTTGTGAATGCATTAAGCAGTAAGTCCCTTCTCCCCATCCTCTACCAATTTACGTTTTTTGTTTGTATGCATCTGAATAGATCACTACTTTTTTTTTTTTTTTTTTTTTTTTTTT
>NDGN011515973.1:5478-16658 GCA_002564285.1 Tympanoctomys barrerae
CTGTCTGTCTGTCTGTCTGTCTGTGACACTCATAGGGGAGCAAATAGTGACATTGAGTCTTGTTTACTTGTTGGTTCTTTTAAGTGAATCTGTGAGCTGGGTATGAACTGGAGGATCATCTGTGTCTATCTCCTGTCTCCTCTTTGTGAGATGAGGATTGAAGTCCCGAGTATGAGGAACTGCCTCCACTGGGAAGACCCTTCAATTTGGCAGTCAAACAAGGGTCTGTTCTGCATGGCAGCTCTGAGCTCAGGTGGTTTCCCTAAAAGGGATCCCATGTAAGGAATATGTGCAGCACACCCATTACATCTCTGCTTCTTTCTTTTTGCCTATAGAATTCCAGAGACAAGAAAGCGTCCGGTCCCAACACAAAGGCATCCAGTTATATGACACCCCTTATGAACCTGAAGGCCAAAGCGTCGACTCTGACTCAGAGAGCACGGTCAGCCCCCGATTGCGGGAGAGCAAGCTGCCCCAGGATGATGACAGGCCTGCTGATGAATATGACCAGCCGTGGGAATGGAATCGAGTCACCATCCCTGCCTTGGCAGGTAGGCAGCACGGAGATAGCTGCTCCTCCGCCTGCTCAGCACTTACTACCAACAGAGGGAGTATATTACAGGGTCTCAGCCTGCCCTGGGACAAACACTGGAGCTATGCTTGACAATCCATGTGGACTATCCTTTGTCCTAGGACTGAGGATCCCCCAGAAGGCTAAGGAAAAACTCAGGGTTCATGTCTGGAGTCCTGTTTCTGGACTCCTCATCTTTAGAGACAACCCAGATGCTTAGAAATTGAGAGAGAACCTGTCTGCAGGGCACGTCCATTGGCCTGATGGAGCCCCATGAACACATCCAGTATTGCATAGGTGGCAGTGGCCCACATGGCCTACAGGGCAACTGTATCCCTTCCCACTTTCAGTGTGAGCCTGCTCTGAACACAGGCAGGGTACATTCTTGGCCTCAGAGGCAACCCAGCCCCCCCCCTCCCAAGAGCCCATCGAGCAACTCTTGTGGCACCAGGTTGACTAAAGGGCTGAAAGTGTTCAGAGGTCATCATTGTCCCTGGAATAACACAGGACTATGGGGAGGTATGAGGGTTATCCTGTCCTGTCTGGTCTCTTCTCTCTAAGTTAAAGTGGGTGAGAGGCGGAAAGGCTACCTTGCAGGTAGTGAGGATACATCGGAGCGGCTCCACTGGCTCCATTTGTCAGCCCTGGAGCAAAAGGCAGAGTAGTTGGTCATGGGACCAGAGGGGGGAAGAGGTGATGAAGGGCCCTCTGCAGACCCTTTTGAGAAACAAAGTTACTTCATTTGTGACTCACCCACAGATTTGTTGCCCATGAAGTTACTTTTTCTGGGTTCAGCCATTAAGTGGCAGGTCTGCCTCCCAGCAGAGGTGGAAGACAGACATATGACTCACACAGGTATTTTGCTCAGCATAGTTATTTTGGATATTTGTCTGTCTCCCCTTCTGACTCCATGGCGGGTTCCTGTGCCCTAGAATGTTTACAATAGTGTCTTGCATGCTGAGACTAATTGGGCAGCAGTCAGACCACTCCAGGTTCACGTGCCAGCTCTGCCACTCACGAGCTTCCGCTTCAGGACCTCAGACAGGCTATACAGTCTCCCTGAGTTTTTATATCTGTAACATGGGACTAGTCACAGTTCTTGTCACACTGGGTCTCTGTGATGGTCCTGGGAAAGGTCTGGATGAAAAGACAAAGTAAACCCTGAAGGGGAGAATAGTTGTTGATGTTCAGGAAAGGCTCACTGTATTAAACAAAATTCAATGTATTAAAATGATATAGTACTATAAAAAGAGGCACTTAGCAGTGATAGAGCCCTCACTGGCAAAGCCCTTTACCAGTTAGGCCTTGCATTGTGAAGTAGGGAGAGCTGTGAAAATTCTTCTCCTGTAGGGAACCCTCAGTCTCCCCTCCAGGATCAGCTGTAACCACCAGTCACCTGGGTCTCCCTCCTAAGTATGGCCCAGGGCTCCCTCCAGGTCTGAGAGTCTCCAGCTGGAATGTGTAGGAAGTTTTAAACAGAGTGCTGGGCCGTCTGGGTTTGGGGGAAGGTATGACGAGGTGTGTTTCTCACCATTCCCAGATGGTGTTCATGCTGCTGACCTGGGGCCCAACTGTGTGGACCTGCAGTGCACTGAGCACATGCTATGCACTAGGCATGTAGTGGGAGTGAAGCTGGAGTGGGGGGGCTGTGGAAGCTTGGCTCACGCAGGGTCACTGTTTCCCTTATCCAGAGCCTTCCCTGACACAGCCGGTTCCCCCAACACTCTCTTTCCAGATTGGGGTGGGACCCCTCCCCTGTGCTCCTGCTGTACTCTCTGTGGGTTTTATTTTGGAACAGCCAGGTGCACACTTGTCACTGTCAGCTAGTGGGTGCAACTGCTGTGGTGTGCACCCCTTAGGCATCCTCCCCTTGCGTTTGATGTATTCCCAGCCTCATCAAGAGAGGCTGAAAGGGCAGCGAAAGGGAAGTAAGGTCCTAGGTATGCCTGTTTCCTAAACAGTTGTGAGTCATCTCCAAGCGGGCTCAGTTGGGCAATTTAAAATAATCCTGTTAAGATAAGGGAGGAGGGGAAAGGCAGGAAACTCAAATTTATTGGGCAGCAATTACAAACTTGGCATAGTTAACCCTACCAAGTTCTGCAAGGTGGGAGTTGCTTTGCTGTATCACACAGATCATCCTGAGGCTCAGAGTGAGGGGCTTGCCCACTGTCACGTGGCAGTGAATGTAGGTCAGTTTGCCAGCCAAACACTGGCCCTCTCCACTCCTGCATTGATACTTGAGCACAGACAGGTCTGTTAAAACATGCCCTTCACCTTGTACTGATGTGAGGTGGCTTAGGGCTGTGCTGACCAGCCTGGGGCACCTGTGTGTAGCCAGTTGTTTGCTATTGCTGAATTCTAAAAGGCTTGCCATTGCAGGCTTAGTTTGTTGTCAAGGCAGAAGCAGTTGGGCCTGCCTGTTCTGTATTGACCTTATGATTTGTGCCTGTCCCCTACAAAGACAAGTGCTCTAGGGCTGTAACACTGATTTTGTGTGCAGTGAGTGCTGCAACATACGTGCTGTTCCCACCAAGCCCTGTGACTCACCCTCAGGTGCACAGACTAAACATGCTTAGCCTCTTCAGACAGTTCCTCAGGGAATCTTAGACCTGGCCACTGCCACCTGCTGCACCAAGCACATGCCGTTGCCCTCTCACCATTAGCTCCCCTCAGTTCCTAGGATGCTTCCATTTTCTGCACAACTTCCCAGAATGCTTTGAGCCTGCAAGGAAATTAACAATTGTGTTTGTAGTGGAGCCTTTTACTGTGTAATGAGTAACATTCGTAATTAATGTTTAACACATGTGAACAGCAGGTCTCCCCATGAAGGGGAGTTTCAATAGGAGAACTGGGATCACTCACTTTCTTTGGCTAATATATTACTGAGGGACAGGTTTTTCCAGTTGGTTTTTCTATTAGACATATAAATAAATTCACTTAGTAACCTTTAAAAAAATGAAAAGGAAAACATCAGCATTTAATAGCTTTGTCTCTAGAGTAGAAGAAAACTCAAAGGTTTTTTTTTTTTTTTTTTTTGTGCAGGGTCTCACTATGCAGCTCGGACTCATAACGATCCTCTTGTTTTCTGCCTCCCTAGTGCTGGGATTACAGGTGTGTGCCACCATGCCCAGAGTCCATTGCTGGCTTAGCACCTTTTGGGGGCAGGACTGGCACAGCATGTGATGCCAGGGATCAAACCCTGGCCCTTGTGTTTACCTAAGCAAGCGATTGGTCCCTAGAGCTGTCTCGCTGGCCCTTCAAAGATTTGATAAACTATTTTTTTTTTAATAAACTATCTTTTGTCAATCAAAGATCTAAATGTGGGTGGAGCTGTGTGAGATCAGAGTCCCTGCCTGCCTTGCTCACATCTGGATCCCCACCTAACTCCGTGCCTGGCACATAATAAGCACCAGAGTATTTGTTAAATTACTAGATGAGATCCTTGGAAAACCAGCCCCAAGTTCTCTTATGGTCCCGAGCACCACAGATGACCCTGTAGCCTGCATGCACACACATGCTGTATTTTCTGTCATTCCTGTGTGCCATGTACCGGTCATCTGGGATGGTCCTGGGGGGACCTGCAGGGTGGGACTTGAGTGGCTGTTGACTACCTCAGTAGCCAGCTCTTGTCTGAAGTACCAGCATGATGCTGAAAGTGTACCTTTCCTATCCAAATTGGGTGTGAGTCTGGATGCTGCATTAGTGTGCTGGTGGGTGGCAGGCAGTTCTGTAAGAGCTATGTTTGTTAACAACACTGGTTTGTCCCTTCCCATTTCTTGTCACCTTCCTTCACTGCCCTGTGCAGTGAGTTAAGGCAGAAGCATACACATCTGGACAGGAAGATTTGTTTCCACAAGTGCTCAGAGGGTCCTTGGTCTTGTGGATGGAGGAAAAGTCCCTTTCCTGGGCTCTAGGATTCTCAGTAAGTGTATGTCTGCATGTAAAAGTGTCATAAGGCACTGCATTATATGTGAGCAGCTCCCAGATATGTCTCTTGAGTGAGCCCAGCCCAGGATTCAGGAAAGAACTAGGTCCTGGGATGAGAGATTTAGATTTAAAGTCTCATGCTGTAACTTGCTGCTCCCACAGGAGAGGAAGTACAGCCCTAGGGCCTGGTGTGTCTGCAGGATGAACACAGCCTTACTGGTAGCCCCAGAAACAATCCAAGCCTTTGCTGAGCTGCCACTGCCTTAGCCAAGTAGGGGAGACCTCGTGTCTTAGGACCTCAAGTTTTCCATCGGTGAAATGGAAATTCTAGTCTGTCTCATTGTGGTTTGATGAGGGTCAGATAATAGTACATATTTAGTTTAGAAAACTAAAATGAAACACAGTGGCCTGTTGTCATGGGAACAGAGCTTTAGTTATCTCTATATGTTTGTGCATTGTTGTAAACATGGCATTTTCATACTTCCTGAGGCCATGCAGTCCACCCTACCTCCTGAACCTTGCAGTCTCCCCTCTTCACTCCCTCTGGCATCCCTGCCTGGATCCTGGCATTGCACAGGAATCCACAGCAGAGAACTGTGGAGGGGGCACCTTGGGCACCTGAACTCTGCCTTGGTGCCCGGGACTGTTTACTAGGAGTAAGGCGCAGGCTGCAGATCCCTCCAGCCACTCAGTGTGGCTCACAGATGTGGCCTGTGCTCTCCTGCAGATGAAGACGCTGCTTGGGCAGCAGAGAACTTACAAGTCACTCTGCACACTGCCTCTTGTTGCTAACCTAAGCCTCACTGTGTGTGCTTATAGGAGACAGTCCTGTGCCAGAGCCAGCTGGGAGGGTGGTAGTAGCCAGACAATCCCACCTGAGCAACCTGAGATGAGAGGAGGCTGCCAAGGGCGTGGTCCCAGGCTGAAGGCCCAATGGCTGGAGGCTGCCTGGGGTCCTGCCATCTGGTGTGGCATTCTGCTCCTTAGCTTGGCCAGTGAGGCAACTGCACAAGGCCTCATGTGTAAAAATAAGGATGGTATTAGCCCCGACCTCATTAATTAGGTCCATGATAAAGATTAGAGGGAAACACTTTCTTTAAACCGCCACAGACCAGAAGCACTAAGAGTTAAACCATTTTTTCAAAACTCTTTCAAAAGAATTAGAGGAGGGTGTTCAGCTGCTGCTTTTCTCTTTTCAACAAGTGAGTGAAGGTTTCATGGTCCGACTGAGCTGGGCAGAGCCATTCATTCAGCAGACACTGGCCCTCTGCTCTAGGGCCCCAACTGGCCAGCGCTCTTCTAGGCACCGGGGCTAAGTGGCAAATAAATCAGAATACTCTGTCCTCTCCTTGGAGCTTTCAACTTGGTCAGCAATCCAGGGCAGTTGAGGGAAAGGAAGTTTGCTTCTGATTCAGGATGCTTTGTCCTCCTGAGTGCATTAAAAGAACCCTGCGGCATCATGTGACTGTGGCAGGGGTCTGCCTGGACCTTGCTACACCATCAGTTGCTAACCAACTTCACCATCCTTCCTGGTGAAGTGTTCTCAGCCTTGGTTTGCAGTGGAGGCAGCTAAAGCTAAGAGTTTAGAAGCATGCCCAGAGTCACCCAGTACATAGTGGTAGGGGCAGACTTCAACCTGGGTCTTTCTGACTCCTGAAGGTCCAGACCTTTACCCGAAGTACTGTAGTCTCTCCCTTCCCTGGTTCAGTCTCACCCCAGGCCACTGATTGAAGCCAGCTGCCTGTCAGAGGGGAGACTGAGGCTCTAGACCCCAACTCTGTGGAAAGTCATTCTGAGAGGCCAGGGCTGGGACAGCAGTACAGAAAAAGAGGACATCAGGGCTCAGAGGAGGCGAAAAGAATTTCACCTGGGGATCTCAGGCAAATTTTGTCTGGAGAGATAGCATTTAAGTTGAACTTTGAGTAATCACTGGAATCTTTGCAGGCAGATAGTAAAGAAAGGGAATTCCAAAGGGTTGACACAGACAAAACAAGGTCAAAAGGTAGGTAACTGATGTGGGCACCCACCATCCTTGGTGACTAGAACCTGAGTGGGGGGGGGGNGGATCCACAGGGCTTATAGGGATATATGGCTCTGGAAGGCCATGCTGTGCTGAGCACCATGAGGTCTAGAATGAGGCGTTTGCCTAGGGCTCTGGGGAGTCCATGAGGGTTTATAAGTACAGGAGAGCTGGGCCTTGAAGGCTCATTGGTTTTCTGGAAATTGCTCTCTATGGCCTTCTCTAGACAGTGGATAGAAAGGAGACGCTCCATGAAGGAACTCACTTGTCTCATCTTACTACACACTTTCCAAGCATACTGTCCATGCCAGGCTGTGCAGTGAGTTTAAGAGCAGGGAGTGGAAAGGAAAATCAGTGCCAGGCACTGCCCCACAGAATAGACTGGGAAGAGGGGTGTGGGTGTCTCTGGAGCTGTAGGAGGGACTCCAACGGCATGAGCCAAGGGATAGAGAAGTCTATCGGCTGTAGGGCCAGGGAAGGATTATGGAGGAGCAATATTTCATCTATACCAGACCCTGGAGGCCTCTGGACATCACAGAGATGGAGGAAGAGGCTGAGAAGCAAGTGAGAGACAGCAAGATATTCTCAGGGTGGGTGATCCTGACCTTCCGGCCTCAGTCTGGAGATCGCCATCCATCTCCCACTGGGCTGCTAGACCCTGGACAGGTGCACCCTTTCCACCTTCTGGCAGGCCCTCACCCACTGTCCCCATGCCAGAGTTATTAGGAGAGTTGGTGCTTGTGAAGGTGCTCAGTCTTCTGTCACCAGCAGTGACCAGACGTGAGGACTGATTAGTGTAAAGCCTGTAACACAAGTAGCAAGGGGGCTGCTGGCTTCAAGGCCATGCGGAGGAAGGATGAGGAAGCCTTTCAGAGACTGGGGACCTTTATGCTGGTTTTGCAAGGATGAACTTCTGAGGAAGACATTCGGGGTAAGACAGAGGTGGCTGGCTGAGCATGGGAGGACCCTGAGCAGACCCCTCTCCCCCAGCAGATCCCATCATTGGAACCAGTCAGATGGGCTCCTGCTGCCTCACCCTACCCAGCTTCGCATCTTCCTCCCCTCTGCAGGAGTCTCACTTCTCTTTTTAATTGCCTATAGGTAGAATTCATTAGGCTGTCATTCTAACAACTCACAGGGGTAGCATATCTTTTCTCTAAATGCAGATATTCTTTTGAGGGATTGTGTCTTTATCTTTTGCCGAAAAATCACTAAACTGAAAGAATTGCCATTTTAAATTGCAGATTAAAGAGAAACTTAATTAGAAGGGATGAAAGCAGTTGTGTTTGCAGCTTTTGTTCTTAAAAATATTTTTTTTTCTTTGCCTGCCGAATCACTGCCCTTGGAGTTTATATATTTGTATTTTAGGTGAAATGATTTGCCTAATTAAGCCTGTCATTCATCACCACCTGTTCTCTAAAATATATGGCTGCTTTATTAACTTGCCTGTGAATGCATAAATTAATTCAGTGGAGAATTAGTGTTGACTAGGATGTTCAGAGGTTTTATCCAATTTATCTGGTAGCAAAACCAATACTTTTTTTTTTTTCCGTAAAGCGCAACAACAGCTCATTAAGCTTCCTCACTGAGCATTCGTGGTGCACCTTCTGCCTTGCAGGTGCATACAGTAGGCTTAGGTAGAAGGGCACCTACGGTACAGCCTCTGCCCTCGGGACTCACAGCAAGCCAAATAAGGAAACTACTGAGTAGGACTCCACAGGCTGGGATCCAAGTGAGTCAGGGAGAGGGTGGGCAGGGAAGGCTTCTCGGAAGAGGTGGCCCTAGAATGCTGAGTGGAGCCAGTCGGGTAGCTGGAGTCCAGATGGACAGGCCAGCATCCAGGGCCTGATTGATGGACGGTGCTGCAGAGCTGGTTCCTCTGGCCCGTGACACCTATTCTCTCCCTCTATGATGGGAGGTCTGTCAGGGGCATCGGTATTAGCTGAATTCCTCAATCCTGATTTTAGCCTTTGGTTGCGAGAGCTGAGAGTGACTTACAGTTCATCTGGTCCCTCTCTCTCTTGAACTGATAGCAAAATTAAGCCTTGACCCTCACTCCAGCCTCATGCCCTTCCCATGCCCATCCTGCCAAGCTGCTTCGTGCTGTTCCCAACAGCCACAGAGTTAGCAGAAGGAGCCAGTATAGTGACGTGAACACCAATCCCGCTTTGGTGGACACCATGCTGTCCCTTAAGCCAGAAACCTGTGCCCTGCACAGTGGCCCTCCCTGCCTTGCCCATAGGTAATCAAGCACAGTAGGAGTCACTTATGTCCATCTACCTACACTGCTGCCTTATTTCTGGGGTCACACACCCCCTTCCAGTAGGCAGATGTCTCCTGTCAAAGCTAGCCTGAGGATGTCATTCTCTGGTTATCCCCACCCGTAGTATCAAGCTCTTTAGAAATGGGCTCCATGACCTGGCCCTCTCCTGGCCCCGGTGCTCACCCCACCCAAGGTCACCTGCCAAGGGCTCTGCAAGGTGGGTACTCAACTCAGCTTGGGACCTGCCCCCCTTCCTCCCCTACCCAGGAATGTGTACCCCATCTGATCAGTGCTGTGAGGACTGGTACATTCAGCAGGAGCCTAGAAGAGAGCCAGAGGCCCACAATGATGTAGGTGCCACCACTGCTAGATGAGAAGGGGCTCAGAATTGTCCCACCAACCTCACCATGGGCAGTGCCAGCCACCCTCCAAGTGCTCAGGCCTGAGCCTGTGTCACCCTGATCTTCAATGCTTCACTTTGAGTCACTAGTGAGGCCTGTCCTCTTTCCCTGTGTACTCTCTACCCATGTTTCTCTTCAAATTAGTAGATTAGTAATTTTGTATTTCAGAGAGATTTAGGTTTACAGCAAAATTGAGTAGAAAGTACAGAGAGGCTCAAATACTCACTACCCTTCATCTCTTCAGTGTAGCAATCCTGTTTAAAGAGAACTAGGTTAGGGCTGGGGAGATGCTCAGTGATCTAAGCACCTACCTGACAAGCGCAAGGACCTTAGTTCGATCCCTGGTACCTCATGCCATGCCGGCCCTGAGTACCAAGTCAGCCCATGAAACCGTGTGTGGTGGTGCATACCTCAGCTCTGGGGATGCTGAGACAGAAGGATTACTACAAGTCTGAGCTGCATAGTGAGACTCTGTACACATAAATAAATGAATAAATAATTTTTAGAAAGAACTAGGTTAAACCTTTCCTCATCAAAACACTAAGTTCTCTTTGTATCTTTGCAACAAAGCCATGTCCCTCCCTTGACCAATAAAGTGCCAGCCCTCTGCCCCCTGTGCTGGGACCCAGACTGTGTTGCTTACACACCTCTAGTTGCATAAGAAGGGCCAACTCCATTTTCCCTCTGCCAAAAATGGCACTTGTCTCTGGCACTTGTCACCAGCCATCCATGGTACTAACTTATTGCCTGTCCCTCTTCCTCCAGGACTCCAGCCCATCAGGCAGGCATTCTTGTCCATTTTGCCCTCTGCTGTTTTTCCAGGCTGGCACCTGTGAATGCAAGTTTCCCCAGTGCTATTGGTGAAGGGACTGCCTCCCGGGTCCTGCTGCTCCACTGTATACTCTCAGGAGAGTGCATGGCCCCAGGGCGTCTGGGATATTTCCATGGCAGGAACCTCCCTGCACAGTTTCCTATAATGGTTAATGGAAAAAGAATATCTTGGAAGAACAGAAATGCCTTGCCCTGATCTAGTGAGAGAGGTTGCCCAGTATCTTGAGACACAGAGCAAGTGTATTTGTATTTCTCAGTCCCAACACAGCATGGTTGCCATATCCCAGGTTTGGCTCTCCTCACTGCCTTCTGTGAGCATGAGGGTTGATTGCCTTGTATCTGAGAACAGAGGATGGCCAGGCACCTCCACGCATGCTGGCTAGAGCAGAGCTTCCTGCCATTGGGAGGCTCAGCTGAGGACACTTGACACCTTCTGTGTACCAAGTATAGTCTCTCATCTCTCCACTACAGCCAGTGAGGTAATAAATGCAGGCTCGGAAAGGATGAGTACCTTAGCTAAAGTACACACTTGGCATTGGCAGAGTCAGGAGAGCTTAGTTTGGTAGCTAAGGTGAAACCCTTTGTAGCAGGCCTGCATTGAGCAGGCATGCTCATAATAAAAGTGTATAGCTTCATGTAATATTGAGCATAGGTCCCTGTCTGGCACTCTGCTAAGTTCTGTCTGTGCCTTGCTTGATTTAATCCCCAGGGAATGGATGCTGTCATTATCCCATGTTTTTTTTCCAGAGACAGAAACTGAATCCCAGGGCGATTCTTGTAAGATAAATTAGCTGATTCCCAGGAAACTTCTGGGAGTTTTAAGAGTTTTAGTTCCCCTCCTCATCTCTGCTTCTTTTCAGGATGTCTACAAGGGCTAGCCCATAGTGCAGTGCACTGCCTCACCCTTCCCTGGCATGGACCATTAGGAGGGTTCTGCCAGCCAGATGGCTCAGTAAAATTAAGTGCCTGCTTAGGCAGAGCACAGCAGCCAGGGTTTGGTCCCTAGTGTGCCATGCTGCTCCCGCCCCCAGGGCATGCTGAGCCAGTAATTGAGACTGGGTACGGTGGCTCATGTCTGTAATCCCAGAGCTTGGGAGGATGAAAACAGGAGAATCACTATGCGTCCAATATATGTAGTGAGACCCTGTACTAAGTACATTAAAAAAA
>NDGN011515974.1:1170-16350 GCA_002564285.1 Tympanoctomys barrerae
CTCTCTCTCTCTCTCTCTCTCTCTCTCTCTCTCTCTCTCTCTCTCTCCCTCTCTCTCTCATCTTGCCACTGGGCTGGAGTGGCATTTGTGGTAAGGAACTGAAGGTTCCTTTTTCCCAATAGCCAGCAAGAAGTAGACGCTGTCTGCCCGGTGGCCTTGTGGAATCGAATCTTCCTAATAACCAACCAGAGACGTGAGACTGGAAGCGGATTTCTCTCCGCTGAACCCACCACTAACACTCTGACTGCAGCCTGGGAGGGATTTCTGCGGGAACCCTAGATCGCCATGTGTCTTGAGATGCTGCAGATGCAGGTAGCTTGTTGGGAATAATAGAAAACTATTCAGGTGTGAAATACGCTGGATACATACGCTCCCGAGTCTGCGGTAGTGCAATTTGTCACAGCTAAATCACAGCAACAGCCCAAATGGCCATCAACAGAGGGGTGGATAAAACAATGTGGTATGTCTATACAATGGAGTATTACTCAGCTTTCAAAAAAGATAAACATGAGGCTTTCATAGGTAAATGGATGCAGTTAGAGATCATCCTTACAGGTGAAATTAATCAGGCCCACTTGGGTAAACATTGTATTGTCTCAGTATTGTAAGCACCTGAAAGAATAAATAAGATCAGAGAGGTACAAGGGATACTGGGAAAGGGGAAGAGTCTGTTCAAAGGGAAGGAACAACTGGGATGAGGGAACGAGAAAAGAAGGAAAGAAGGAGGGAAAAGGAAGATATGTCCACACGCAGGATACCTTGGATAATTGTACTGCTGCTTTCTGCTGATCTACTGAAAGCAGAAGTTAATGCTTAAATGTTTCTTTCTCTCTCCTTTTTAATTTCTATAAATTTTGGGGCCAGTTTTTCATGCTAATACCTGATAATCTGGACAACTAACTTGAAGTGAACAATATGCAACATAACCACCATTGTAGAAGTTCTCTTATTGTGTTCAATGAAATTCTGCATCATTTCTAAAGTTTTATTATTGTTTTATATGCTATAGAAAGAAAGAAAGAAAGAAAGAAAGAAAGAAAGAAAGAAAGAAAGAAAGAATTTGGGATCAACATTTACATGGGAGCCGTTTCATTAGAGACCAGAGCAAAGACAAAAAAATCAGTGGGGGATTTTTGGGCTTGGAAATCCTTCTTCTCAATTATATTTTTAGAAAGATTCTGCTGGCTGATTTGAGGTGATTGGGCTGTGTGGGTCTGTCCTCACAGTACCAGGCATGTCTCAGCAAGACATAAAATGTTCTGGTCTGTCTTCAGGGAACTGTAGTGACGTGGAGCCTGGGGTTCCTGGTTGCCCCGCAGCATTTTCTTCTACAACGCACACTCTTCCAGGTCGCACAGACCCAGGCGAAGCAGCTCAGTCACCCCATCAGCTCCACCCCTTCTCTACGCCTAGGGGAGCAGGCCCAGTGCTGAGGGGAGCAGATCGCCCTGCCGCAGGCAAACCTCAGTGCTGAGAGCAGAAGGCAGCTGCGATGCCTGCGGAGCACCCGGGCCCAAGGCGGCGAGCGCCCTCCCCGCGGGAGCAGCCGCGCCAGAAGAGCTCGGCTGGAGCATGCGGGACCCACCCGTGCGCTGGCGCCCTGCGCGGGGCCCTAAAGCCGGGGAAAGCTTTGTGGAGGCGGAACCGCTTCCTGCTCCATAACTTCTGTCTCAGGGCCGCGGGCCCCGGCCTGGCTGCTGGCAAGAGCACGCTTTACCTGGGCGTCTCCGTCACACTTGACAGCGGACCGCCTGGCTTCCCTACAGAACCACCTAGCTCAGATTTTTTTTTAAAAATGCACATTTGAGGTAACTGTAACTTCAGCTGCGGCTGTAAGAAGGAATACAGAGTGATCTCACGTGTGCTTCATCTAATTTCCTCTGAGGACAATGCCTTGAACAAGTTTAAGATAGCACCACATCAGGAAACAGACGCGGGCACACTCCTCGCACTTGCTCCGACCCTCCTGGGTGGGCGTGCACTCCCCGGAGTCCGAGCGAGCGTGCGCACTCAGTTCCGTGCAGCTCCTTCTGTGGGTGCGTCTGTCGGGGGGCCGCCTCCGCCCAGATGAAGAGCAGCTTCATCACGCGAGTGCGGTAGAGCGCGTTTCCGTGACCGGCCCGTCGCCTGCTCCCTCGCCCGTCCACAGTCACCAGCAGTCACCGCGCTACTCTACAACTTGGTCTTGTGCTCACGTTGCGGAACCGGGATTGCCCACAGGTAGCTCTTCTTCTAGTCAACAACCGCCCAAGCCCTTTAAAGTTTCCGTGTCCTCAACAATCCGCCCCTCTCTGTTGCCAACTGGAATTCCCTGGTACAGATGCATAATTTGACCACTCACACAGGGAAGACAGCTGGATTATTTTCAGTATTTGACTTTTATGAACAAAGGGAAGACAGCATTCCTGCATGGAGCTTTGCAGGTATGACTTTTCATGTCCCTGGGGCAAGCATGCCAAGGTGCAATTGCTGCTTTTTGTGGCATTTAGTTTTATAACAAATAACGTTCCCAGGTGGGTGTTCCTGGCACATTCTCACCAGCCACGTACTAGCCAGCTTTCCTGGATCGTCACCAGCATTTGTTATTGTCTTATTTTGATTTTACTCATATGTTAAGTGTATTGCGGCATTAATTTGCATTGTCTTAATGGTAGTGACGTTGAATATTATTTCATGGAACTCTTGTCCATCTGTATGAGCACCTCAGTGAACTATGTCGGACATCTACCCTTCTACCCCTCACTTGCAATTGTCTATTGATTTGTTTGGGTGCTGCATGCTGTCTATATATTTCTTAGACATAATTAATTTTTTCATATAGCATACACAGTTTGCTAATATTTTTTCCATCTGAAGCAGGGTTCCTCTTCCCATTTTCTTCCACTGAGCAAATTTTACACTCATGACCAAGTCTGGATGAACAATATTTTCTTCCATTAGAAATGGTTCACTGTCAAGCCTAAGGACTCCTCGCTTGGCTCAAGATTCCAAATGTTCTCGCACTATTTTTCTTTTCTAAGGGTTCTTTTTTCTTTTCATATTTTACATTTAACTCTATAAGCCACTGTGGGTTAATTTTAATGTCAAGTGTAGGGTTTAGGCTAAAGGTAATTTTTTCTTGTGAATGTTCAGTATCTTGTGCTGAAAAGTCTGTTTTTTGCTTGAAACTTCAGCGCCTCTCTTAAAATATCATTTTGTAGCTATCTATGTTTTATTTAAGATGAATTTAGATTCCTATCTTATTCATCTTTGTACTCGAATATTAATTCTAATGGATGATATGCCTGAATATTAATTAAGCTTGTATCAAGACAAAAACCAATGCCTCCCCGCAGATTACATCAAGATTTACTTAATCTGATAGTTTTAGAGAATTAAATAAAATATGCTTTAAAATTTTTTATCTAACCCTTAGTTTGCTTTTGTTTTATTTTCTGGTATGAGGAAGTAAACACGGGACCTTTCACTTACCAGGCAGGCACTTATGCCACTGAACTGTCTCCCCAGCCCTATCTATCCTCTTTTTCGAAGCAAATATTAAAAGTTTTCTCAAGGTGATAGGAAAAAGGATTCCTTATTTCATATTATGTGTTTCCTCTGAATTTCATACTTAGGAAACAAATAATTATAATGGAGATGACTAAAATTTGTACATAGGTCCTATATTTAAAACACAGTTTGGAAATTAAATGAATTGTTAAATGTCACAATTGTTTGGATGGATATTTCCTGTTTTTTTTTTTTTTACATCACAGCATTCAGTGAAAGCCGAAGCTCTCAAAACTTCTAGCTGCATTGCTAACACTTCAGGTTTTCACTTTGAATGATATAAATGAAATTATTAGTCAACTTGGGGCAGCTTGATGACATCAGTCCACAGTAATTCTACTGAACCTTGCTACCCAGAAGCCCCACAGCAGCAGTGTCATCAGTTATGATATCAGCTCTGAAGAATGTCTAATGCGCCCTGGGCCTACATGGACAAGAGCTGAATATAAACTAGGTCTCTTCTAATTCCTGCTAAATTAGAGCTCTGAAGTACTGAAATAGAAGACTGGATGCATAGAATCATACAGTTGTATACAGCAATGACAGCAGCAGTAAAGATTCTATGGTTAAAAGCTAAGAAGACACGAGGTGGGGAAGACACGAGTCCCACTGCTGCTTTGCCTTCACGCGAGCACAGGCCTCCTGAGGCCCCCGGCAGCTCACGCCGAGCGGGGAGACCAAGCCACACTTCCCCAGTGCATTTGCTTCTCTACTCTCTTTTCAACAATAATGCTCCAAGGAATATTTTAGGAGACGCCCACTTAAGTAAAGTTTTGCATTAGACAAGACCATGAGCACAAGTGAAATTTAAACTTCTGCTGACTGCCACCTTATCCAGATTTTGTCATGGGTCACAAGTTGGGCAATATATTTAAGATTGTGATTTTTGGCTGTGATTATCCTGTAGCTCTGTACTTTAGAAATGCATCGATCTGTGGCATCTTGAGCTGCTGTGACTAGAACAGGTGCTATGACTGTGGTCTCCTGAATAGGGGGTTATAGTAAATGATGCCTTGTATGAGGGGGCCATCCTTCTGAGCAACATGTGATTTTGAAAGAAGTCTCTCTGAATTTGAAAATTAATAAGCATCAATTAAGAGCCATGGGAAAAGACTGCTAGCAGAAGAGCGCTTGACAATTTATTAGAGAAGAAGCGGAGAGATGGCTTCTTTACTAAGCCTTCCCCTGTTGCTAACTGCCTGTCTACAATCGGCCAGCCACTGAATTTCCAGGACCTTCGGCTTCCTCCCATAACATAAAGAAAAAGTCAGTGTTTAATAGTCAGTGTGCGCACAGTTTAGGAATTGAAAAGACTGAGGACTGCATCTTGGCTCCACTGCGTGCTTATTCTGGGACCCTGGATAAGACACTTGATCTCCTTAAGCTGGTCTTCTCACAGCTTCCTGTGAAGATTAAGTAAGATTCTGTGTGTCCGTGTCTAGGGATGCTCCCCGCTGCCACTGGGGAGCTGGAGTCTCCGCGGATGAAGGTGTGCTCTGGAATGTACCAATGTGGTTCTAACTCCACATTCCATCTCATATCCATCGTGTGGTAGCTGCTTAGGTCCAATAAATACTGTGAACCTCCATTCTTTAATCTATAAAATGGAGATAATAAACTCCCTAGGGCTTAACGTTGCTGTGAAGACTTAAATAATACATACAGGGAAGGCTTTGGCATACAACCAGATGTGTATTAAGCCACAAATGTCAGGGATAATCTGTGTTAAAGCTATTATGGACAATTAAACAATTTGCACAGTCCAAAAGTATTAGGTTTACAATATAGATACTGGGTTGTAACACTTCACATGTGAGTATCAATACACTTTGTCTGTTTGATAGATGAAGAAAACATAAAAAGAAAAAAATATAAAGCCACAGATGCTTAAATTAAGAGTCTACAACTTTGGGGGCTGACCAGATAGCTCAGAAGTCCAAAGCGCCTGCTTAGGCAAGCTTAGGCAGGCCCAGGGGACCGCAGCTCGATCCCCCACACCAGGTGCTGCATCAGCCCCGTCCTCAGGGTGGGCTGAGTCTGCAAAAAAGGAAAAGTCGACAACTTTTAAGAGGTTCTGTTGTGTGCAAGATGTTGTGACAATCATTGTGCAAAGTGGAATAGAAATGCACGGCTGGCAATCCACGTGAGCCTGACCCCAGGTTGCTCACTGCCTGTCGCGTTTCTGAGAGACTAGATGTTTCACGCTTGTGTCCTAGTTCCCCATTCCTATGAGCCAGGATTTCTCATTTGGGGGAGAAGTCCACACTGACATGGTGACCCACTATTCACTAGTGACAATGGCCATATGAGCCCCAGAGAGCTTCCTGAGGCAGAGCACCAATTCTCCTTTCCAGAAAAGATAACCCTTTTGCTTCCTGATGTAGAATTGTTTATTTCAACAAAACAGTTGCGCTGGACCTATTTTCTTCAAATTGATCACTTAAGATATCATTTTTATTGTACCTTCAAGTATGCCTGTTGTCTTTTCTTTGACAAATAAGGTTAGCTTAAAACACAACAGATTTGAAATTATTTAACATTTTTTTCTTCAACTATCTCTAAGCTCCAAAAAGGCAGAGAGTATATCTATAACATGTACCATTCTTTTGCTTAGTTTCTATCACAGAATCTGACATATTATAGGTATTTAACATGTATGGATACAACAAAATGGAACTGATGGCTTAGACAACGGACTAATATCTAGTATATATAAAGAGCTCAAAATGTTATACTCCCACAAGTAAAAATTCCCTGCAAAAATGGGCAATTGAAATGAACTGCCACTTTTTCGGTGCCCAGTAAGTATGTACAAAGATATCCAGTGTCTTTGGCCACTAGAGAAACACAAATCAAAACATTCCTGATATTCTTTTAATCTAGAAAGAGTGTAGCTTCCATCAGTGACTTAAAACCGATGAATACCCATAAGGTTGTTGTGAAAAAGAAATTGTATATTGTTAGTCGGAAAGTAAACCACTATAGAAACCACTAAAAGCACTATAGAATTATGGAAAGTCTCAAAAAAAAAGCTCTAAAAATATAAATTTCATTCATCTAGCCACAATTCATCTGAATGTTTTTCTCAAACATGTAATGGCATATTTGTATGCCTGTCAACAGATGGAATAGATAACAAAAATGTATTTATATACAAAGGGGTACTCCTTGGCCACCAAGCAGGATAAATTCTATTCATTAAGGAGAATGGATGCTTCTTGACAACATGGTGTTAAGTGAAATAAATCAGACACTGAATTTTAAATAACATGTTGCTTTCAACATACAAGAATCACACACCATGAATAAAGAGCAAAATAAAGGAGAAATGACATGATCTCAGGAGAGGCAAAGCGTACCTCGGGGTGGGGAGATACCAGCAAGCAGAGAGTAGCAGGGGAAGTAAGAACGATGAGGATGTGACCTAGGTCTGCAAACATCCCCGAGATGAATATAATTACTACACATCGCAGACCTGAGCTAATTAAAAAGAAATTTAAAAGATCTGTTGTGACATCTGTGCTTCCATGAACTTGCGTATTTTAGGCTCCGCCTATGTTATCAGCTGATGCGGTAGCTGCACTTTGCTCCTGGCTTGTCCTGTATGAGGCGATGTCCTCCACTTTTATTGATACTGCTAAAGATAACTGGGCGTCTTTGCAGAAGGGCTGCAGAGCGGTCACTGGTGAGCCTGCCATGTTTCCTTCACTTGTCCGTCTGCTCGAGGACGTTCTGCAGTGCTCTGTCTTGGCAGCTACAGAGCAGGCCGCGGGGATGCAAGAATGCAGGTGTCTCTTCAACACCGATTTCATTTCTTCTAGGGGAATGATGGCAAGTGGGATTTCTGGATTTTATATTCATTCTATTTTAATTTTTTAAGGGATTTCTACCCTTGCTATACTGATTCACATTCCTAATAGTGGTGTGAAGTGTTTCATTTTCTCCTCATCTTTCCCAAAACTTGTCACCTTTGTCTATTGATAATAGCCCTTCTAAGAGCTGGAAAGAAATACCTCATTTTCTGGATTTAGTCCATTTCCCTGTTGATTGATGATGGTGATAAAATTTTCATATATAGTTGGGCACTTTATATCTCCTTTTGGGATATGTCTATTGTGGTCTTTTTCTCATTTAATAAATCAAGTAATTTATTTTCTTTCCACTGACTCATTTGAGTTCCTTTGTATTTTTATATGAAGCCCTTATGAGCCCTTGCAAATATTTGCTCCCATTCTGTGTTTTCTTTCTTTACTCTATTGATTGTTCCCTTTGCTGTGCAGAAACTCGGGCTTAATGAAATACCATTTGTGTTTTTATTTGTATTGACAGTGGTTTAGGGATTATAAAAATCACTGCCCAGGCCAGTGTCAAAAATAAATCTCTGATATTTTCTTCTAGCAGTTTTGCACTCTCAGATCTGATACTTAAGTGTTTAATATATTTTGAATTCATATGTATGTATAATATGAAACGAAGGTCAAATTTTATTCTTCTGCATGTGAACATGCATTTTACACAACATGACTTATTAAACAAAGACTGTCCTACCCCATTGTGTGTTCTAGGCTCCTGGCGGAAAACATTGGGTGCACGTGCGTGGGTTTATTTCTGACTTTCTGGTTTCTATATTGATCTGTATAGCATTTTTATACCAATACTGTGCAATTTTAGGTAATATGCTTTGTTATTTATTTCAAAACCAGGGAGTACAATACCTCTAAATTTTTTATTTAAAAAATAAAGATTCCCATACTATTCAGTGTTCTGGTGCTGTCATATGAATTTTAGGATTTTTTTCCATTTTATTTATTTGGTATAGGGTCTTCTTATGCAGCTCAGACTCATAGTGATCCTCTTGTTTTCAGCCTCCCCAGCACTGGGATTATAGGTGTGCACCACCACTCCTATACTAAGATTATTTGTACTATCTTTATGGAAGATATTATTAGAAGTGTGATAGAGATTATACTGAATCTAGAAATGTCTTTGATAGCACTGGCCTTGTAATATTAATTCTTCTAATGAATTCAGACTTGATATTGTTCCACCTGGATCATAGGGATTTTTTTCCCCCAAAGTTTCATGGATGTTCATTGCTTTATCAAAGACATACAGCACTTTACCATTAAGTTTCTGGACAAGAAGATTTCTCCAATAAAAAACTCTGCACAGCCAGAAGATTGTGTGGCTTTGGTGTAAGTATGAAGAAAAGTTTTTTAAAAAGACAAAGTATACAAGTTTTGTGTTCAGCCAGGCTAGAAAAAATATCTGGGAAACAATAAGATGATGATGATGATGATGATGACGACGACGACGACGACGACGACGACGACTTCATAATGGGGACTGAATGCAGCATCTTGCACTTATCAGGCAGGTTATAATTTTTAAGTGAACACAGACTTAAATATTCATATTAGCTTGTGAAAGAACTGATGACCTCAAACCTTATGCCTGCACATGGGATTTCCATTAGTCCCATTACTAGCACTGTCAAAACACCTTAAGAAATCAAGAAAAGGAGGAAAGAGTGATTTTCACTTAAGTTTTCTGAGTTCTTAGTCTTTGGTTGCTTAGCTCCACTGCCGAGAGACCTGAAGAAGGAAAGTGTGTGACAGAAGGGTGGAGGGAAGGCTGCTGTCTCCACTGTAGCTGTGAAGAAGGGGAGGGAGGGAGGGAGGGGAGGAGAGAGGGAAAGACGGAGGGAAGGAAAAGGGGAGAGGGAGGCAGGGAGAGAGGGAGGGAGGGCGAGAAGGAGAGAAGGAGAGAGGGGAAGATGGAGGGAGGGAGAAACAGAGAGACACAGACAGACAGACAGATAGACAGATGGAGATAGAGAGAGCATGCGCTTCAAAGGCCCTGTTCTCCTCAGCTGGGCAGTGGCTCCTAAGGTTCTGCTGTATTCCAGCAGCCCAGAAAGTAACAAACCCAGCAATGATTAGCACATGGATAAGGACTGAGCCTTCAGGGATCTAATCATGCCCAAAGATCCCCATCCCTGAAACTTGCTGCACTGGTTAACCAAGCTTTCCACACACAGCCTTTGTAGGCCATTTCAGACCCAAACTATTACAGGAGCACTGACTCACCAGAACTTTTTTTTGTATGTCATCAAAATTCATTTTTCTGGTTTAAAAGAACTCTGAATCATCAGTGGCAGTCACAATTCATGTGCAAAAATTTCTCAACAGAAGGTTAAAAAAATCCAACTATGTACAAAGAAGGTATTCATACCATGAACAAGAGGTATTTATTCCAAGTATGCAAGATGGGCTTTATGCTTAAAAATCAATTAATTCATCATATCAGTGAACTAATGGCAAGTCACATGGTTATATCAACTGGTGATAAAAATTATTAAATGAGTTAACACTCATTCATGGCAAAAATTCTCAGAAAACTAGGAATAGAAAATTCTTCTTACTTTGATAAATAATATCTACAAAAATATCCCACAGCTTATATCACACTTAATACTAAGAAAGTAAGTGTTCACAAAGAGGTAGAATAAGAGAAAGCGTTAAGGATATTTCAGCGCGTTGGAACTCTTTCGTAGGATGGTCCGATAGCGGCTGCCTAACACCACGCATTGTTCCAAGCCACACATTTGCAGCATGGATAAGCCTTAATATAGGAAATTTTAAAAATCTAGGCATTCATGAAAGAAGGCAGAATGTAACAAACAATACGATCATTAAAAATAGATGAAAGCAACTTCTCTGGGGGAGCTGGAGGGACATGCACTGACTTGGTAATAACAGCAGCAATTTCCAAAACTAAGGCAAAAGAAATTGTGTGTAAGAACAGTGTGTGAGCCGATGGAGTCTCTGCCTCCCCCTTGTTCTGGATAACAGTTTGGCTATTTTTGCTAACATGCACTATACTCAAGGTAACCCATTATGTACATGTGTAGCAAGTGGGAGAGTGAGTTTACAATAGTTCAGTTAGTTAAAGGAACACAAACAAAGAATCTAGAATGATCTATGAGTCTAAGGTTGACTAAAATTGGAGCTAACAGTTTAGACTCATATCTTCATTTATATAGATACAAAGGGTAATACATATAAATGTTAACACGCCAACTATGTATAGATAGATATATATTTGTTAGTGTATATACTAAGAATATTAACATATATGTATATATAAATATATACATTCATTAATAGACATACATAAATTATTTGTTCTGTCAAGAAAAATGACCTAGACTGGGCATGGGGGCTCATGCCTGTAATCCCAGGTTGAAAACAGGAGAATCACTATGAGTCTGATCTACATAGTTAGACCATGTAGACCTTGGACTAAAACATATTTAAAAAAGAAAGACAACCGAGAAGAAATGACTGCTCAGTAGTAACATGAATACTTAGGTGCAGACCTTATTTTCTAAAGCTATTCTTAGGGATACTGTAGGATTGGCTGATCGAAGATGTGGGTAGAAACTGCACAGCATGATCACTGAACAGCTTTGGAAAAACACAAAGTAGAAAGTAAGAAATGTACCTCGTGACCTTTAACTGTGATGTCAACTTGATTGGATGAAGAAATGCCTAGTAGGTAGGTAAAGGACCCTTTCCAGTGCATCCGCTTGGGCTACAGAGCCATGCCCTGGGTCTTATGTCCCCCAGGCTCCGTTCTCTCTGGTGCTGCTCCAGTACTCTGCATCTGGGCCACAATGAACAAAGTAAGCATCCTTGCTCTGCCATGACCTTCAGCGCTGATGCTTCTCTGTTGGAGCAGTGGGCTGTGGACTGCATCTCCTCCTTCCTTGAGCCAATTCAACCTCTCTTCCTTTAAGTTATGAAAGCCATGCGTTGTGGTCCAGCAAAGTGAAAGCTGGAGAGGGAACACACACACACACAAACACACACGCGCGCGCGCGCACGCACACGCACATGCGCACGTGCACGCACACACACAAATGCACGCATGCGCAAGCACATGCACTGCAGGGGATGACAAATGATGGGAGCATGCTACAGGAATACAGGCGCTGATTGGAAGGGCTCCTTGAATGTGTTAATCAGCCAAAGAAAATTCTGTTGGAATTTTAAGCTAAAGTGAGAAATAAATGTCTGTACACTGTTATCAATTTCTCATACTGACACCAAAGAGTGATGAGATGAACAATTTGGGGACAATAGACAAATTCCCCTTGGAGAAAAATTCTGAATTCTGGGGCCGGGGAGATGGCTCAGTGGAATAAGCACTTCGTCGGCAAGTGCAAGGGCCTGAGTTCAATCCCCAGTTTCAACAACAACAACAACAAAAAAAAAAAAAAAAAGAAAGAAAGAAAGAAAGAAAAAGAAAAATTCTGAATTCTTATACATATAATCAGTCCTTAAAGAGGTGTCATGTAAGTCTATATCTTAAATGTGGACCACGGACAGTATTTCCATCTAAAAAAATACAAGAATAAAAGGTTAAAAGTCCTTACAGGAAATAAATCTGATAAACATGCCTGCCGGTAGTAAAAACTACCATGAACAAAAGCAAATTGTGCTGATAACGTGTAACTGGAATGTGGCATGAGGCGTGCAGCCTGTCTTCTGGGGTCTTCCTTCTGAGGACAGATCCCAGTCGCAGTCATGAGAAAGGCACCAGACCTGCATGAAGTGGGAGGCATTCTAAAACCCATGAGTAGACGTCTCAAAAGTAGGAAGTTCATCAAGAACAAGATATGTCCGAGGGGCATGCAGAGGCGAGAGTGCTGAAGAAGTGCTAATGACCAGGTGTGATGGGGGCACAGGATGGGATCTTAGAAGTGAAGAACGACGTTAGGTGAAGACCAAGAAAAATCCCCCGAAGTTGTGAAAAGTATATCAATTACTGTAGCAAATGTACCAGACACGTGTCAGTTGTTAAAGATAGGGAAATAGGTTTGGAATGTATTAGAAATTCCTATACTGGGGTTTATAGAAAATCTCAAAGATGTGTATAGTTTTTTAATGAATCTTAAACTATAATAAAGAAGGTTTAGTTTTGAAACATTAAGAATAGGCCAAATGATCACTTGGTAGAAGACTACAGCAGGCCTTTGTGAAATTAACAATTTATCAAATCATATGAATACAAAGTTTCTTTGCCTTGCGATTCATCCATTCAGATTCTCTATGCTGCTTTGAGAATCAAATATAGAAGAGCAAAGGGAAATATTTGCACATACTAAATTGAAATTTGGAAGTAAGAAAATAGTTAAGTGGAAACATTTTCTCTATAGAAATAAGCCCTTTAAAGGAGAGATTATCCTCATGAATTTCCTCACTTATGCTCACCGTGAAAGCAGAAAAGCATAAATTAGGCACAATTGTAACAACTTGGGGAAGACTCAACATGAGCTAGAGTTAATACAGAGTGTGTAAGCTCTCCCCAGCTGTTTTTCCTGCTCCTCCCGGAGGAGCTAAGATCCCCTTGGGTTTGCAGGCCTGAGAAGATCCAAAAGGCTCAGCAAGTTCTAAGAGAAAGGCATCTCTCTCACTTTCTTTCTGGACTTCATCTCAAATCAAAAGCTCTAAGCAGCTGAGGAGGAGGTAGTGAATGTAACTGTGGCCTATACGGGCCTCTTGCAGCTACACTGAGACAAGCAGAGAAGAAAACCACTTTCCTTGGGTGAGGAACACGTAGCACAAAATCCACTTTCCAATATCCTTAATGAAAAGCTCTGCTTCTTCTGCTACTGCACCATGAAATGTCCACACAAGATGAGGACAGACTCAAGTCAGTTGGACACCCCAGTGAAGAGAGATGGAGCTACTAGAGCACTTGACCTCCCCAACACCTGGGCACAGAGCCTAGCCCTGAAGTCTGGACAGAAGTCCCCAGCTCTACCTGAGGCTGAGCTGTGGCAGTCAGCTACTAGGGAGGGGCAAGAATACAGAGCCCTCGTGTGTGGCTCACACCAGCAGGGGTAACAGAAACCTGCATGGAGTACAACACATCAAGTCAGGACATCACAGCAGCCTAGAAGCTGTAGACACCTATGGTGCAGGGGGAGGCTGCTCAGGCTATCCTGACCAACTCAGCCCTCAGTGCCCCCAATCAACACCTCACCTCAAGTAACCTAAGAGGTAAAGGAAAATGCACACCTGCTAGTCTAAACGTGGCTCACTCCAGCCTCTACTGAAACACCTAAACAAGCAAAAATGTACATCAATTATCATGCAAGACAGGTGGGGACAGTAGCTTTTTAGGTTCTGACCTTTTAAACATGAGAGGTCACTGCTGTATTTCAGTAGATACAAATTTGTAATTTAATACAAGCAAGAGTTAAGAAATCAGGACTTGATCCTTGTTGCTCCTTATGAAGACTCTCGGACCACCTGGCTCCTCTCCACAGCCGCTGCACCCTCACTGATGAAGCCTTCTGGGTTTGGGTCTTGGGATGGGGCAGTCAGTGCTTGGGCACAAGTGCCAGCTGTGACTCCACAGCCAGGCAAGAGGGATACAGCAAAGCCTGCAGGGGTACCGATGGGACTGACAAACAAACAAGGGGGACCTGGCAAACACAATTGGTGCACTTTGATAATGAAACTTTTCTTTTTAATTTTTATTTATAGCAGTGCATGTTTGTAATGCATAACACTTACAGTCCCCTGCGGAGTCCATAAACATGCACAACATGTCTCGAGTCTTTTTATTCCCTTCCTGTCTCCTCCCTCCTTCACCTTTCAGTCTCCTTCCCTTTTGCAGAAGGTCTATTTCCTTATGTATATTTTATTTCTTTTGCTCTTCATTTATATTCTGGGTTTCTTATAGAAGAGAACCATGGTGTAATTTAGGTCTTGAACCCAACTTGAGATCAAAGATGCCAGATGCTGAGCGTCTCACCGTCGGTCCTTCAGATTCTATTTTTCATTGTGGGCTTGCAGCTGACTTCACTTCTGAATGAACACAGCTTAAATATAAACACTGTGAAATAGAAAGGAAGGCCTACTGCATGTTTCCTATGTTACTTATAATCAAAATAGAGCTTTGCTTGGGAAGGGGAAAGATCCTGAGATGTCAAATCCGAGTATCAGCCTGGATCTTGCATCTCTGAGCTGCTAAAATATTTCTTTGCTAGAAGAACAAGCCTACCAGGTCTGTCTGAGGGACCAATCTTCACTTCCTCTGAGCCCTGTACTTAGCTTGCCAGGACTCGGTGTCTTGCGAGGGGCACCTATTGATGAGTAATGTTACCTTGATAATCTCACATGGCCAGAAGATATAACCCAGGTCAAATTCCAGTATGTTCAAGTGGGATCAATACTAAATCTGACAAAATATGTTCCAAAATAAAGGAAATACTTTTCTATTTTGTCAGCAAATTTAGAGAATGTGTGTTAATAAAATATATGAGTAGTGCCAGGACAGAGAAGAAGCACAGTACCTGCGTTGGGCTGAATACGCAGTGTGTTCACCTGGAGTTTGTGCAGTTACTGCATCAGCTCACGCAGCTGAAAGGGGCTTCATCATTTAACCTGGATTTCTGAGGGTCCAAGTTCAGATTTGAGAATGGCCTATACAGAGGGAGGTGGAGCTGTGGGGACTTCCCTGGAAGGACAGCTAAGGCTGAGAGAGCGCCAGCACATTCGCCCTCCACATCCACACCCATGTCGATTCCTCGAACCCTGCTCTTACAAAAATAGA
>NDGN011516003.1:1535-14947 GCA_002564285.1 Tympanoctomys barrerae
ATACATTGCATACTGTTGTCTTCATAGTAGTTATTCATAGTACAAGATGCAGACATGATATCTAAACACTATTAGTTCAAAAATTTCTTCTCATTGGACTAAGAGAAAGTAGCTGTATATTTAGCCTATTTTGTATATACAGATACATATTTTTTCACTACAAAATGGTTCTTCATGTATACTCCCCTTTTTTGTTTACTTTTGTCAGAGATGGGTATTCCATTGCCATTCATATATTGTAGGTGCATGAATTCAGCAAAGTAATCCAATATAGACCCGTGGTCTATAATAGTAGTGGGTTATCCACATGACTGGCAATGTATACTATGGTTTTTATTGTTAGTTTATTTCTTGCATTGTGGAATTCATTTCCTTTTAATGATTTGATTTTGGAAATTGAAGTCAGTATTTAAAATGATTTAGAAAATTTAAACAATGTTTGTAGTAGTATGAAAAAGGTTTTTTTTTTAATAAAAAAAATTTAGCTATGAAGTCTTGGTAGCCTTTCTCCTTTTAAGGAGAGTATAGAAGTAAATGATATGACATTAGAAACAGTAGGCATCTAGAAGAGCAATATAACAGGCACTCAAGCATGGTTTTATGTTACATATTACTGTCCTTGATGTAGTTGCTTAGATCACAGATATCAGCATACAGAGTTATTCAAGGTGAAAATTCTACACATTAATTACTATTTTCAAAAAACTGATGGAAATTTTTAGTACAATCTCTTCAGCCATCCTCTATATGTATTTTCATGTTTTTCTCCCTATCTTTCCGATCTTTTCTCCTTTCTCTCATCTTCCAAAAATGGGCATCTGAGATGAATATACACTTCTTAAAGGAAGAAATGCAAGTGGCAAATAAATAAAAAAAGCCTCCAATCACTGTCCATATGAGAATATGAGAGATGCAAATTAAAAGAACATTGAGATATCATCTCACCCCAGAAAGAATGGCTATCATAAAGAAACCAACTAATAACAAATGCTGGGGAGGCTGCAGAGTAAAACAAACACTTCTCCACTGCTGGTGGGACTGTAGACTGGTACAACCACTGTGGAAATCAGTGTGGAGATTCCTCAAATAACTAAGATTGAAAATACCATTCAATCCAGTTATACCCCTTCTGGGAATTTTCCCAAAAGAACTGAAAACATTGTACCACAATGATATATGTGCACCCACATTTATAGCAGCACAATTTGTGATATCCAAATCTTGGAAACAACCAAAATGCCTGTCACCCAAGGAATGGATGAAAATGATGTGGTATTTTTATACAATGGAGTATTACTCAGCTATAAAGAAACACAAACTCAAAGCCTACGTAGGTAGGTGGATACAACTAGAAGCTATACTCATAAGTGAAATAAATCAGACCCACATGTGTAAATATTGTATTGTCTCTCTAGTGTAAGAACCTGAAAAAAGAAATAAAACCTGAAAGGTATCACAGGTACAGTGAAACAGAAAGAAGCTGAACTTAAGAATCAAACAAATGGTGCTCTTTTTTAAAAACTCTCTTCGGGGTTGGATGGATAGCTCTACAGACTAAAGTGCCTATTTAGGAAAGCCCAGGGACCGGAGTCCAATCCCTGGAGTGCTGTGCTGGCCCAACCCCCAGAGACACACTGAGAGGACAACTAAGACTGCATGTGGTGGCATGTGCCTATAATCACTGTGCTTGGGAAGCTGAAAACAGGAAAATCACTAGGAGTCCAATCTGTGTAGTGCGACCCTACAGACCCTGTATTAAATACATGAAAAACTCTCTGTCTTCCAACTCTAATTTCATGGAGCTAATTTACTATGTCCAGATGTAAGGTACTGTAATATTTCTTGTAGATGCTCCTGCTGTTAGTTTAAACAATATTAGGGTTCTATTCATATGACCAGAAAATGTCAACACCTATTTACATGTGTGTGTGTGTGTGTGTGTATGTGTATATGTGTTTGCATGGGTGTGTGTGTGTGTGTGTGTGTGTGTGTGTGTAAACCAGATTCATTGCTCATTACATTTTCCTCTCTTCCTCCACTTCTCCAACCTGGAGAGCAGATTATTCTGACAGATGATCTATTTGTTGTAGTTGGAAATTGAATATTTTCTTCTGCCAGATAAGTGGTCTACTTTCTGGATCCTAATATCTGTGCAACTATGTTTCTTACTTCAAACAGATGACTAACAACTTGACTAGACATTGCAAAGTTCAGTCCAGTTTAGCTTTCTCTCAGTATTCTTCCAACATCATTCAAACATCTTTGACTTCAGTCTTGCAGAATACAAGAGTGATCTTCATGGGATTTTCCATTTTACATAATTTTGTAGAATGAATTATGTCCTATTTAAAATGTATATGTTGAAGTCCTTATCCCAATGGGACTATAATTGGAGACAGGACCTTTAAAGGTACTTAATGACAGAAGGGGTCATATGGTTGTGGCCCTAATCCAGTAGGATACAGGTCCTAGAAGACAAACCTACAATAATCACGCTCTTAACTAGAGCATACAGAGGAAATACCATGAGAAGAAACAGAGTTAAAGTAGCTGCCTAAAAAGCAAGAAGAGGCCTCACCAGACACTGGCCTTCTTGACACCATGAACATGGATATCCAGCTGCCAGACTATGAAACATAAGTTCTTTATTTGAACTATCCAGTCTCTAGGTTTCTGCTATGACAGCTGTTGAAAGTTTGTAAGATTTTCCTTTAGGACTGAAGCACAGGAATTTTATCAGCATGGACCTACACTTGTGTCTCTTCTCATCAACCTGATTAGAAACCTTCATTTGCAGATGCACCCTTCTTACCTCTCACAGAAGTTTTAGTAGCCACTTATTACCTCCCTCCCATTGGTTTTTCTGTTTCTCTTCCTGAAATTCTATCACTAGCATATTTGGCACAAAACATTTGTTCTCCAATCTTCTTATCTATTGTCTCAAGTTTTTAATCTTTGATGATTTCAGATGAGTCTCTGTAGTATTCCAGTAGATGAATTTTCATCTTAGCAATGACTATTGGACTATCCCCTACATTAATTTATCTGCCTATCTATCTATCTATCTATTCTATCTTTTATGTATCTATCTATTTTTATTTACTTTTACTCCAGAAATTATAGTGTAAGGAACCTGGACAACTTTTCTAAATATCATGGTAGAATCTCTTTATTGTATTTATTATGGAAGAAATTCTCCTAGCTGACAGTGTTCTGCCTGTTACATAGTTTTCATAACTGACATCCTAATACTCTAATATTCCTCACTCAAAAATGTTTGGCATAACCATTTTCACACAAAAAATCTGTAGACAGGTATAGAGTACTAGTCATCGTGACCTTCACTGAGCTTCTAGTCTAAGAGTCATAGACAGGAATCATGGAAACCCATAAGTAATATCAGAAAACAAATTTTATGGTACGCCACAGGGAAAATTAAAGATTATGATAGCAGAAAACTTCAGGGCATAGTAGAAGTGGAGAGATCACTGCACATTCCTACAAATACAATGGTGAGAACTTCCTCAAGTGTAAACTTTGAAGGTGATTTGGTCAGTGCAAGATCTAAATGGGACATTGTTCCAAACCAAACAACTGTGATATAGAGAATTATCTGCTTGGGGAATTAAAGGAAATCTCACATGCATAGATGAAGCTAACTATGCTGTAGAGATTGTACAAGAATATAGTCTTCCCTGCAACAGCATGAAAAGCTGCTGTCACGTGGAAGAAAAGGATAGTATTATCGAACTTTCACGTCAATATGATGCCTCTGTATTCTGAAAAAGGTAGGTTGGATGGATGGATGGATGGATTATGATTTTAATATCATTTAAAATACTTATTACTAATTTTCATATGTATTTTAAAAATAATAGTTAATATTTAAAACTTTTCACTTTGACTAACTTTATAGGTTAATAGCTGCAATCTGAGCAACTACATCGAGTTCAACAGTGTGTAATACAAAAGCCATGATTGAATACCTCTTATCTTGTTCTTCTAAATGTGCACCATTTCTAATGTCTCATCAATTATTATTATATTCTCTTTAAAATAAATTAAAAATACTAAAGTAAAAAGGCCAAGAAAAAATAATTAAGATCTATTGAAAGCAAGTGTTAATATTCAATTCTTCATCAAATCTTACAAACCTATATCTGTTAATCTGAGCAACACATTTGCCAATAAAAATATTTAATATGACAACCATTGTTAATTTTCTATTTTTGTTTTGAAAATATGTATCATAACTATTGCTATATGTTACTCTGTTTCTGTCTTTTCTATTTGTTTTTTGCCTTTGCTTTGTTTTTACTCTTTAAAATAAAATAAAATAGGGTAAAATAAAATAAATTAGAAAAATAAATAAAACAGGGTTTAGCAAACTTTTTTCATAAAGGCCAAAGTAGTAAATATTTTAGGGCTTATAGGGCATGCAGTCTCTCTGGTAAGTAAATTATTACTGTAACATGTAAATACCTGTGGGCAATACATACACTAATAAGTGTGGCTGTGTTCTGATAAAAATTTATTTATAAGAACAGAAAGTGGGCTTAGATTTCATCCTCAAGCTGTAAATTGGCTGAGTCCTGATTTAAATATTTTGAAATTCTTTTCACATATTGCAAAAGATCATAATGGGGATGCTAATCTTAAAATTTTATGATATATCCCACAGGCAGATTACAGTGACTAGCACATGGTAAGTGTTCAGCAGATACTTTTAAGACAACAATCAATGCAGAGAACCATGATGCTTGCTAATAATAATAAAAAATGATATCTTTATACCTTTGCTTGGGTGTCACAGGAACAATTTCTTGCCCATAACAGCTCATATTATAGAATGACAAAGAATAAATAATGTCAGAAAATTATCTTAATAGGGAAGATATTTCCAACTTTGCTGAGATTATAATCTTCTCCAATACCCCATATTTTCTTAACAGTGGAGAGTCTAATATGACAGACCTTTGTCTCAGAGTATATTAGTGTCCTTTTGGTGTCAGGCTATAGTTAAATAGATTCTTTCATGTACCTCCTAGAAGATATATAGGACTTAGGAAATAATATTATTAATCCTATGATATGCTAATAATGGAGAATTGTGTACATGGTTCTTAGCATCATCCCTAACAGTAAGACTTTGGAAGGGTATAGGAAGCGATGGTTCATTTATTACTGACAAATATAAGACAGATGTTTCTAAAAGCCAATGACCTCACAAAAAGAATGAAAAGCAGTAGACAGGATTCTGAAGGGTCAGCAATTCTGAACTGCCATGATTTTCATGACACCATGTCGACTACTATCAATTCCTTAAAATAAATCATCTTTATGTTTAAGAGGACACGTCAGCTGGGAAAGTGATAGAACCTGCTTGTCTGGGATAAAGATTGGGAGAGATTCTCTCATGTTTGGAAAAGCTTACCCCATGTAAACTTTTCTCAATATTTATTCTTTCTTCAGCTCAGCTTAAGATGTTATCTAAAAGGCAGCTCATGGTCGATAGAAACTCGTACAGATCTCCCATCACCAGACTTTACTTTGTCCTCATTACATTCCCTCAGATAGCCCAGGGACTGTGGCTCTGAATGCAGGTTTATTTGCTCCCAGGAAGAACAGATTGAACATCTACTCATGGTAAGTTAGTGTAGAAATAATAACATATTTTTACGACCTTGAGAAATGTCTCATATTTTTCTCTTTGAATCAAAACATAAGTGCAAATTCATAATAGAAAATTTCAAAAATGCAGAAAAGAAAATCTACATAACACTGTGTCCAGACACCAAGCTTTATACTGTGTCAGGATCATGCAGAAAACGTTGCTCTGTGGCCTGTTTTTAAATCTTTATAGCACAACATATGTTGTATTAGCAGCTCTAAAATACAATTATTAGTTGTTTAATCAAATCTATGTTTTAAGGGCCTGCCAAATAGCTCAGAGGATTAAAATGCCTGCTTAGGCAGACACAGGGGCGGGGAGTTCAATTCCCAGGCCTGCAATATCCCCTGCCACACTGAGACTGCAATTGACAATGGGAATGGTGGAGCACGCCTGTAATCCTAGCACATAGGAGGCTGTAAACAGGAAGATCACTAGGAGTACTATCTAAGCAATGAAACCCTGTACACCCTACACACCCTGTCCTAAGATACAGAAAGAAAATATGCTTTATGATTCACATACCTTTGTACACATTGACTTGCTCAAATGTTACCACTATTTATGATAAATAAATAGTAAATAGCCTTATAAATAAATAGCCTTAATATTTTATGGAGGGCCAGCGAGATAGCTCAGCAGATTTACCACTTGCTTAGGTAAATGAAGGAGCCAGAGTCCGATCCTAGTTCTACATGCCATGCCAGCCCTGCCACTAGGGCACACTGAGACGAAGACTGAATCTGGGCATGGTGGCAAGCGCCTATAATCCTAGTGCTTCAGAAGTTGAAAACAGGAGGATCACTACAAGTATGAGCTGCCTAGTGAGACCATGCACACACACACACACACAAAAGAGAACATTTTATACATACTAACTTCCTGTTTCCAAAATAAAGATTATCAAATAAAAAAGATAAAGATGGTTTTGACTCAATACATGCCTCTGTAGAACCCTGAACATTTAATGATGTACCTGACCCGAGCAGGTCAAGAAATCAGCAGCTTCTGTATCATGTCATCACTATTGAATATTGTCTTTATTTTTTTTCAAATAGATAGATGAAAGATATTTAATTTTAAACTTGTCTGCTTTAAGTGACTGGATTTTTAGTTCTTGTTACCAATAAATCTTATTCTATACCTTATTAAAGTCTTATTTTTGATTAGCATAATTCATGTAGTGAAAATTCTATTAGCATGCTCTATCACCTTCCCAACTGATGTATTATGTACATATGTATGATAATTATGTTTTTCAGGTGGTCATTTATAATTTGTTTTTGAAATTTTCATCATACAATTTAAACTTTCAAAGGAAATTCAAGAATAGCTCCAATTTGCATAGTGTTACTGTTTTTCTCATTGCACTTAGTTGTCAGCTTACGTTATTTTATGTACACTTTGTTCCTACTATCTTAGTTATACTTTTATTTTTTTAAATATTTTAGTCATCTTAATGAGAAAAAATAGCAATGAAACAGTTTCAAAACAAGTTAGTAGAACAGTTGCAATGATTAATACATTGCATATTGTTGTCTTCATAGTAGTTGTTGGGCAGATGCAGACATGATATCTTGTCTAAACACTATTAGTACAGACGAGGAATCTGAGGCACAGAGAAGTTCAATATCTTGCCCAAGATCAAACAGCACATAGCAAATGGCAGAGCTCATCTTAAACCAGAGAATTGGACTCCAGAGCTCACATTGTGAATTATTTTGTTCTCTATCCTTTTTTATGTTTGCATTTGAAATATTGGCATTGAAAATTCTGACTCACTAACAATGAACAATTTGGCTTTTCTTACACATTTCTATTCACCTCACTTTCCACTTCTTTTTCATTCTCTTTTCACCTTCAAAATTGTATCCAAACATTTAGTTATTTTGCCTCTAATAAAAAGCAACTCCTTTAATAAGTTTTTTATGTAACATTGTTTTGAAACTGTATGTTTTTATTTACATGCTGTTAGGATCAAGCCTGCAAGCTTTTATGGTAACCCATGCCTGTAATCTAATCCCCCTTGACAGGCTGAGACAGGAGGATCATCAAGAGTTCCAGGTCAGCCTATACTACTATACTGTCTCAAAACGAACAAACAAAAAAAGATCAAACTTACAAAACAATATGTACTAGTATAGATTTTGTCGGCTTTTTTGTTTGTTTTTGGTTCTGGGGACCAAAGCCAGAGCATATTAGACAAACACTCTGTCATGGAGCTACACCCACAGCTCAAGACAAAGTGTGTTAGACAAATCCAAAGTCAAACTCTTACCCCAAGCACCAGCCAAATAGCTCAGCAGACTAAAACAACTGCAAGTAGGTGCAGGGGCTGGGGTTTTGATCCTGGGGCCTGTTGTGTCAGCCCTGGCCTGGGGCGCGCTGAGATGGCAATTGAGACTGAGTGTGGTAGTGCGCACCTGCAATCCCAGCCCTTGGGAGGCTGTAAACAGGTGGATCAACACGAGTCCAATCTAGTAGAGAGACCCTGATCACCCTGTAGACCCTTCCCTCAAATAAAAAAAAGAAAACCTCTTACCCCATTAATGCATAAAGACAAAAATCACAAATTGTTTTTCATTATTTTTAAATAAATGATATATAGTACATGTTATGTAAGGATGTATGTTTCATATATATGTATATATTTTTCTGAATTTAAACTACTTGTGTATTTTATCTGTATACCTATATATATGTATGTCACTGTATCTATGTATTTATAATCATAGGTATTATGTGTTATAATATATGTTGTATATTATATATGTTGTATGTTACAATATAAGTCATATTTATGCAGATATATAGATATAAACATATATTCTTGGTTAAAGAGTAGTATATTATACAAAATTTTATTTGCTTGGAAGTTCTTAAATTAATACATGGCAAATATCATACAATAGCACCATACAAACACATTTTTAATTATATATTCATGTTACTTCCTAGGTCTGCAGCATTTATTTAACTGGTCCCCTATTGATCCACTATACTGGGTCCACATTTTATAATCCCTTAATAAACATCTTTGTGAATAAATTTGTTCATATATATTTGGAATGTATCATTATGCTAAATTATTAGAAGGGAGCTTACTGGGTGAAACCACACACAATTTTTTTTTGCTAAATATCACTAAACTGGTTGTGTAATTTCACATTTTCCATGTAAACTAAGAGTGTGTGCCTCTTTGATGTCTCACAAATATGTGTTACATCAAATTTATGGATTTTGGAAACCTGAAAGGAGGATAGAGATGTATCAGTATAGTTTCATTTTTATTTTTCTTATTATGAATAAACTGAACACCTTTTCATTTGCCTAAATCCATGTTACTTACCCTAGTTTCTCTCAGTTGATGTCTTTATATTTGTTGTTCATTTGTCTACAGAGGTATTTGTCTTGTTTTCTGAATTTTAGATGTTATTTCTGTTTTAAGACTACTGGTTCTTTTCAAATAATTTGTAAAGAAATTGCAAAACATTTTTGCATTTGTAAGAAATATGTAAATAATCTGTCCCATCATATCATATGTGACAAACTTTATTCATTACATGTTATACTGCCATATATGATGAAAATTATATATTCAACCTTTATAGTACATACCATAGAATATGGTATACCATAGAATACCAAAGAATATACCATGATATATTTTACAACTCTATACATATATATATACGTATATACATACACATATATATATATATATATACATATATATATATGCTTACATACATTGAGCTTTATTCTACCAAATCTGGATTTTTAAAACTTTGTATAAAGTAAATTAGAATACTTTGCAGATTATAAAACAACTAAGCCATATTTACTTCCAGTATATGAGAGGTTGTAATTTTGTTTTGAAATTTCTTGTTCAAGTTTTTTTTTAATATGGAATGACAAACTATTTTTCAGTTTTAATATATCTATTAACATATTCCATTACCATTCATTAAAAAGTCCATTTTTCCCCTGATACAAACTACCATGATGTACTATATTAAATTTTATATGCAAATGTGTCTAATTACAAATGGTTTTTTACAATAAATTGCTTGTGATGCGTTAACCAAAGAAGCCAGAGCTACTTTCACTTTTTGTTCTTGCAAGCATGCTTCACAATTAATTTCTGTGGTTTCAAAAATAATAAAATTTTTAATAGAGTCCCATTATATTTAAATGTTAATTGACAGAAACATACCTTCCAGTGATGGTGAATCTTCCAAAAACACAGTATATTTTCTATTTGTTTGATTCTACTTTTATGTCCTTCAAGAACATTTTATAATTCTCCTTATGTTGCTTATGCATATCCTTAATTTCATTTTTTGTATTGTAAGAGTGTCTTCTTTTTAATATATCATCTGTATGGCTTTGTTTGTATGTTTGAAACTTCTTCCTGTGTATGGATATTAGATACTGAAAATATATTTGTTTTCTTTATAGAACACATTCCTTGGATTACTTTTGGATTTTCAGGTAATTAATCATTTCAGTATCAAATAAACATAATTTTCTCTCTTCACTTTGAACCTTCATGATTTCACTAGTCCTTGGCAAATTTATTGCTACTAATTCCACCACAATGATTTCTACCCTGGTCTTGATGTAGACCTTTACTGTGCCCCCAACTTTAGCAAGAAAGAGTTTATGGTTCACTATTGAAAACAATGTACAATTTGGGGTTCAGGCAATATAATCCATCCTCTTAAGCTAGTAGCCACAAATTATTATTTTATTGGATCTAGATTTTTCTTTAATGTGGATGGTTTTGCCTCAGTGTTTTTTTAAAATCATTTTCTCATGTTCCAAGAAAATTGTGTTGAAAGTATTAAAATATATGTATATACATATATAGTGAAATATATATTTATAAGATTATATTTCCCTGCTTAGAAATTTTGCACACTTCTGTGGCATTTTATTGCTTTTTAAATATAAGCTAGGTTTCTTTGTTTTATTTAAATATGTGGTGCAGAAGAGGTCCTTGAAATATTTTTCTCTTTTTTTTTTGTAACAGAAATTGAACTCAGGACCTTGCACTTGCCAGGCAGGCACATATGTCACTGAGCTATATCCCTGGCCCTAAAATTTTTTGATTATAGAAAAGAAAATAACAAATAGATACATATATTCATTTTTATATTTATATAAGCATTTACACTGTGGTCTACCTTTACTGAGTTATTTTTTGGTTAGACCTTCACATTGTTGCATATATGCAAAAGCACATCAACTATTGCTTCTTCATCCACTTGTTATTATCATAGAATTCACATAGAAGTTATGTAATTCACCCAGTCTTCATGAGATTGTGCAAGCAAAAGCACTATTGAAATTTGCAGGATATTATGTCTGCATCTTGAAAAATGAATAACCACTAAGACAACATATGCAATGTATTAATTATTGAAACTGTGGTAATAATAGGTTTTGAAACTGTCCCATTGGCATTTGTTTCTCAATAAAATTATTTTAAAAAGAAAAGAAATTTGCAACATTTTACTCACCCTGTGTCTCAGTTACTTTTGTCTCATTGAAGGGACAAAATGCCTGACCCTGAAAATTAAGGAATGAAAGGTTTATTTGGCTCACAGTTCGTGGAGGTTTCAGTCCATACCTGTCAGGCTCCAAGGCAAAGTACAACATGGCAAAGGGCAGGAGTTCACAGCAGCAGAAAACAGGAAAGAGTAAAAGGAGGAGCAGTGGCTATGGCTGCTAGAAAGCCTCTTTCCCCTCCTCACATTATGATGCAGATTATCTACCCCGGGGGAGGAGTAATACTCACATCCATCATCCCTGCATTAGATCATGAACTAATTACACACTCTAGACTCTGCCCTCATGACAGCATGAGACTTTGGGGCACAACTAGACACAAACTGTGACACTCCAAAAGAACACCACACACCCATTACTAACCATTCCCCATCAGCCCCCACCCTATGCAAACCATTAAGCTACTTTTTGTTTCCATTATAACCTTTTGCAGATATTTCATATAAGTGAAATGATACAGCTGTGGTCTTTTGTTCAGGGCTCTTTCCTACCTCATACTTTTTTTCAAGATTCATCTATGTTGTGTTGAGAAGCACTTATATTAGTGCTTCTCTCCTTTTTATTGTCAAGTAATATTCCACTTTATGAGTATACTAGGTTGACTTATCTGATCATCAATCAATGGAAATTGGGGACATCTTCAAATTTTGGCTTTTATAGGTAATGCTGTTAGGAATACTGATGTGGAGTGCTGAGGATATAGTTCAGTGGCATAAGCACTAGCCTGGTAAGTGCAAAGTCTTGAATTTGATCCCTGGTATCACAAAAAAAGAGATTAGAAAAGGAAGGTAGATGTGCACCATTTCATTTTATATATGTTTTCACTTTTAGGGGTTAACATGCCTAGGAGCAGAACTGCTGGGTCATGTGGTAACTCTATATCTGGCACACTGAGGAACTGTCAAATACTTTTTAAAGTGGCTGCATAGGGGGTCAGGGAGATAGCTTAGTGGAATAATTGCTTGCCTGGCAAGCACAAGGTCCTGAGTTCAATCCCTGGTACTACCAAAAAATTAATAATAATTATTATAAAAGTGGCTGCATCACTTTACATTCCCATTAGCAGTACAGAGGAGTCGAGTTCTTCTTTGTTATCTCATCTTATTTGGGACAGAATGGTATCTCACTGTGGTTTGAATTTGCTTTTCCCTAATGGCTAATTATGTTAAACATCTTCTCATATGATTTTGGACATTTGTTTAGCATTTCTAGAGAAATATCTATTCAAAATCTCTTCTACTTTAAAAATGGAGTTATTTTCCTTTTCTGTGCAGGGTTGTAAGTTTTTGTACATTCTGGATACCAATCCCTCATTAGACATATGGTTTGCAAATATTTTCCCTCATCTTCTGGGCTGTTGTTCATTATCTTCAGAGTATCATTTGCAACACTGAATTGTTTACAAATTCCAGTTATCTAATTTTTCTTCTGTTTCTGTGTTTTAGTGTCATCTATAAGAAAGATTTTCCTAATCTGAAATCAAGAAGGTTTATACCATTTTCTTGTAAGGATTTTGAGGTTTTTCTGAGTCTATTATATATATATATATATATATATATATATATATGTGATAATAAAAGGGCCCAGCTTCATTCTTTTATACTGAATAACTCACTTTCTTCATCTTTTGTTATAAAGGTTGCTCTTTCCCCCACTTCATTATCCAATTAACTATAAAAGTAAGAGTTTATTTTTGAACCACTAGTCCTGTTGTTTTAATCTGTATGTCTATCCTATATGACAATACTCATTTACTAATCCTGTGAAAAATATTCAGATAAGAAAATTTGAGTCCATTAAACTTATTGTCATTTTTAAAAATTATTTTGTCTCTTCCAGATCCTTTCTATTTCTATTAGCTGTTACTCTTTAATGTGCAATTTGAAACCAGCCAAAATTCCAAATTCTAATATTTGCTCCATTAGAATTTTTCATTGTTTCCTAAAATTGCAGACCAAAATTAGAGAAAAAGGAGGGCCTCAAGGAAAGACAACATTTTGGACCTAGCTTTCCAAGGGCTCACGACATATGAGATCTCAGGACATATGAGACTCAGGACATATGAGATCTTGTACTGTAACATCATGTAATTTAGTAGTGTCCGAAATTTTCTGATCAAGGAGATTATGGGGCCAAAGAGGAAAGTGATTGATTATGTAGAGTGTGC
>NDGN011516007.1:572-13652 GCA_002564285.1 Tympanoctomys barrerae
AAAAAAAAAAAAAAAAAAAATCCCAATTCAGTCTGTAGAGCTAGCCTCTGGCACTCTAACAGGGGAAGTCCCTAGCCTATAAGAAGAGCTTTTGGAGAGCCTGTCTAGATCACCAAGGGTATTAGCCTGAGATACCAATGTCATGAAGTTCCAACAGCCCCACACAGTGAAGAATTATTCCATCTCCCCAAGAAGGAAAAAATGTGTCCCACCCCTAAAATATTTATGATGCCTTCCTGAGAAAGGCCAAGCATGGGCTTTCCAGGCTGGACCACTTCCCCAGAGGCCCACTGGAAACTGTGGGAAGAAGGGATGCACCAAGCCTCCTGGGGACTGTGCTGGAAAGTGCCTTGGGGGAGCCCCTGAGGAGAGGCAAGGGTGGCCAGAACTGTGGTGCCTACCCCTCATTGGCCATCTGATTCTCCTTGGGGCTCTTATCTTGGCTGTCGGAGCAGATGATGGTGGGCTGCTGGTGCACTGTATCTCAGGCTGGGACCGGACTCCCCTCTTCATCTCTCTACTGCGCCTTTCCTTATGGGCGGTAAGTGTGGATTGGGGGTGCATCCCTTAGGATGGTCACAGGATGCAGGGAAGATTTGGGGAAAGGGCCCCACTCAGCAGGTGTGCTTGGCCCTGTTCCAGTGGACATCACTGGGTCTGCGTATTCTCCCTGGGGATGGAGGGCAGGCCATGTTGGAAAAGCGCAGTTTCCTAATCGTCACATTCTATGTTGTCTTCCAGGACGGGCTTATCCACACGTCCCTGAAGCCTGCTGAGATCCTCTACCTGACTGTGGCCTATGACTGGTTCCTCTTCGGGTAAGCCTTTGAGGCCGGTGGACTTGGGTGAGACGGTGCTGTGCATCTGTGCAAGAGCAGTGGGAGCTCCCCCGACTCATGATGCCATCTGGCCCTCCTGTGCGCTGGTGCCAGAGACAGTGTGTCCCAGGGCCTGGTCCCCTCCACTGCAGCTTGATGTGACCCTGCTGACACCCTTGCTCTCCCTTTTCAGGCACATGTTGGTAGATCGCCTCAGCAAAGGAGAGGAGGTAAGTGCCCTTCTGAGGCAGTGAGCTGAGCTCAGGCCTGGCTCGGGACAGAATGGCCTTCTGTGTGGTTGCCACGATGCGGGGCAGGTTGTTGGCCAAGCCATGCTGGATGAGCTGGCCTGTGCTCTGCTCAGACCTTTAATGGGAAGAGCAGTGCGTAGATAGCAGCCGCCATTCTAGACTACAGGTCCCCTGGGCCAGGGAAAGAATGCAGGCATTGAGCATGAGCAGTTCCCTGCTGTACGCACTTCCATCTTTCCCTCCCTTCTTTCTGACGACCTTGTTTCGTGTGCTGAGCTCTGGAGCCAGTTTCATCCTCACAGCTGAAACAGAAGCTTCTCTGTCTCCCTGGTCCATCCCAGGGTGCTCTGCACCCCTTCATGATATGGGCTGCCTCCAGAGGCCTCTTCTCATCCTCCTCCCTCCAAGTGCCAAGTGCCCCTGCAGTCTTCTGCAGCTTCCAGTCTTCGCCTCTCGGTGTGCTATTTTCCTAGCATACACAACTGAGAGAGGCTGAATGTGTCCCTGACTGCCCTGCCTATTTCCAGGGTGACCTTGGGCAGTGTGCTCAACCTTGAGACTCCTGGTACCTGGCTGAGAGACCTAGATGGAGTGTCCATTGTGCTAGCTCTTTTGCCCCCCTCCCTCCACCACATCATCTTCCTGAAGCATCTCTTTCACCCTCAGCCTTCCTCCTTCCTGGACATCTGTCTTATCTCAAGCCGATGCCTTTTGTTCCCCCTAAGCTGCTCCTCCCTTCCAAATCCCTTCTTCTGAGCACTTATCGCATCTGCCAGGGCTGCAGAGCTCATAAGCCTGCTCCTCAGAGGCCTCCATGAACTCTGTCAGAGGCAGTGACTTCAGAATTGAAATCTGGATGGAAAAACCTTTGTAGCTTTTCTACTGGGGACGTTGCCAGACCTTCAGGACATTCTGTCCTCCACACAATCTCGTTCGGCCCCCCAGAAGAGGCCAGATGCTGCCTCCAGACACACAGGGCAAAGATGGGGCTAAGTTCAGCCCTTGCTGTAATCAGCAGAAGCAAGTCCTCAGCTAGGGGCTTGTTCTTCAGGGTGTGGGTTTGTCTCATATTCCACCAACATCACGCAAACGTACACATGCACACACGGATATATACACTACCTCATAGATCTGTTAAATACATCTGTACATCTATCTTCCCACCCCTGCCTGAGGACTATGGAGTCTGATGCAAACACCCTTAACCTTACAGAGCATAACACTTCATGAGGCCTGTCCTAGTACCCTTCTGCTCTTTAAGAAAATTCTATGGGACCTTGTGTGAGAGCACGCAAGGGACGCTAGCCACAGCTACAGGGATCAGTGGACGGTCCTCTTGTATGCTTCCAGAAGCCCCTGGATTAGGGCCCTGGCAGAGGTCTTGCTGTGGGGACAAGGTATAGCTAAAGAGTAGAACATCCTGCTTCCTGTCCCATGGCCCTTCTAGCTCAGGACTGGTGCCAGCTCCCCAACCACAGGCCTCCTGAACTTGTTTGTGAGTACCCCATGAGACTCCTAGCCGCCCTTGAGTTCCTGCTGTGTCACTGCTCCCTACCTGACATCCCTCCATCTCCCTCCCTACTCTCCTACTTCTCAGGGCCCTTGATGAGAGGGAAAGCTACTGTCCTCTTTTTTTCGGTATTGGGGATCTACTTGGGACCTTGCGCTTGCCAGGCAGGCGCTTATTCCACTGAGCTATCTCCCCAGCTCTCTTCATCCTGTTTAACAAGTGAGAACATGTGTTGCATTTCAAGAGGCTTCAAGCACTCTGAATTGGCGTCTTACAGTTTCAGGAAGGAAACATCTTACTTGCTTGCCTTGAGTCCTCTGCTAGGACCTGCAGAGCCCTCTCCACCACCCATGCTGTCTGTGGGCTAGAAAATCCAGTGAGGGCTTAGGGGCAAGCAGAGTGCTCTCCAGTGGGGGATTGACCAGAACAGCCAGCTCCCTGCCCTGGGGTTTGGCCCCCTTGTTCCTCTCACTGAGGAATGGGATGCCATACTTTCACTGAGTGATGCTTTTGTCTCTTTCAGATTTTCTTCTTCTGCTTCAATTTTTTGAAGCATATTACCTCCGAGGACTTCTCAGTGCTGAAGACCCAGAGGTAAGCAGCAGAGCTTAGTAAAAATGGCTGTTGTACATTGTCACACTGGGTAATAGCACCCTCAGAAGACTGCTCCACCCAATGTGGGCCTCATCAACTTGTTGGCATCCCCTCTCCTTCTGAGGGCTGCTGTGTGAAGAGGCTCTTATTTCCACCAGCAGAAAGGTTTGATGATAAATGGTTTCTGGCGACTAAGAGCACAGGGGTGTGTTGCTGCAGGGAGAGCCCCCACCGCCGTGGCTCTGATCTGATGGTCAGCCTTTATCGCTGCCTCTGGCACCAAGAATGTCTGTCTGCATACCCGACAGCTCACTGGGGAGCAGAGGTCTGCTTCCAGCCTGGAAGATGCTGTCAGCTTCGCTGACAATTACTTTAGGACCTCTGTGAGAGCTGGTGGCTTTTCTGTGTTGATTTGCCTTCTGAATCCAGTCTTGTGTGTTGAGCCAGATTTGGGTTCTGGGGGCAAGCTGATGAGGTAGGCTGAACTGGCCTATGAGCCTGCACGTACACAGTAGCCTGTACCAGATGGGTGAGAACTGCTTCTGGAATTGTTGCAGTTGAGCTGCTTTCCAGGATGGTGGGGTCTTCCTCACCAGAAGACCCCAGCTGAGCTAGAGTTCCCTACTCTGGGTTTTCTTTCCAGGAGGAAGAGTTTACCAGCACGGGATGCAGGCTTCTCTGTGGAAGATATCTGCATGCTGAGTGAGTCCTGGGCCCCAGCCGACTTCCTTTCTCAGCATAGCTTTCTGAGTGTAGACTGCTGGAACTGGTCCTGAAGTTTCTTTGTCCAGCTGGATGATGTAGGGGAGGTGAGGACCAGTAGTGGGTAGAAACAGCTTGCTGACCAGTTGCCCTGGCCTTTTTTCAGGGCGAAGAGACCGCGGCAGCACCACCAGCCTTGGCAGCGACTTCTCCCTGGTCATGGAGAGCTCCCCGGGTGCTGTGGGGAGCTTTACCTACGAGGCTGTGGAGCTAGTCCCTGGAGGAGCACAGGCTCAGGCAGCTTGGTGAGGGACAGACTGGACCCGGCCCACACACAGCTGTGGCCAGGACTGTGGCCCCAGGGAGTCATAGGAACAAAGGGCACCCTGACAGAAGGCCTAGGAACTAAGCTTTGTCCCCTGCTGTCTCACTGGGCCTCAGAGGCAGCCATCTCTTTGCTTAGCATGCTGCCTAGGGTGGCCCAGGAGTCGAAAGGGCAAGGGGGCTCCCTGTGAGACCAAGAAGGAGCAGCCCAGGTAGGGGGAGGCTGGTGTCAGCAGAGGTTTGTGAAAGAGCAGCCACCCTGCGTTGTCCTGGTTGCTCGGGGAAAGACATAAAAGGTAATCATAAAATGAGAGGAAACAACTGCAGACTTGCTTGAGGGTCATTCTGCTGTGAACTCTAGACAGATGCTCAAAGCTTTGAGTAGTGCTTGCAGGAAGGGAAAGGAGAGGTAGTTACTCAGCCCTCAGTTAAGCGTTTCTGGCATCTGGTGGGGTAGTATGATCTGGACACCACATCCTCCAAAGTCCAGCTCTCGTGCAAGTGCCCACGAGCCTAAGGGCGTACTGAGGCAGAAGACATGCTGGACCCTGCACGTGGGAAGGCTGTCGGATATGCCCTGGCCAACCCTACCAACATCACTGCTCTTCCAACACAGGAGGAAGAGCCACTCGTCCTCACCACAGAGTATGCTCTGGAACCGGTCACAACCCATGGAGGAGCGCCTGCCTTCCTACCAGGGGCTGATGGAAGCCAAATCGTCCAGCTCCTCCTCCTCAAACCATTCTGACAACTTCTTCAGGATGGGTAGCAGTCCCCTCGAGGTCCCAAAACCCAGGTGAGGTGCTACCTGGCCCTGTGGTGGAGGCAGCCAGCCTTCCCTTTCACACTTGAGCTGGTGTCTCACACAGGGTCATAGCAGGGCTCCTTGACATGTGGCCTGTAGGCCAGCAAACCTCAGAGGCCAGAGGAGGTGGACAAGCTCATGGGCCCGCCATTGAGAAAATAGTGTTTGAGTACAAAGCAAAGGCTGGTTCCTAGAGGAATTTGGGATTCCTCCCTGGATCCCTGGCAGAGCCCAGGGGCATCTACGAAGTGTAGTGGTAGACAGGCATTTTGCTACCTCTAGTACCTGTGCAGATCTCGTCCCAGAGCAGATGGAGAGCTGTGTCTCAGCCTCTTGGGCCCTCTGGCACTGACATTCCTTGCTGAAGTTGGTGGGGCCCAGAGGAAATAGGTAATAGAATGGATGGATGTGTGCTGCTGTGGCTCATTCAGGATGGTGCCTCCAAGTGTTAGCAGAGCGCTAGGCTGGTTCACTTCCTGGGAGAGGGTGAAACTGACTCTGGGACTGCAGTTCAGATTGAGAGATGGTTTGGCACTTGGAGAAAGCCTTTCCTAGGAGACTGTCAGGTTTCCATTTATTGCACCCCAAGCAATGAATCTTCTGAATTGCTTTGTTTTCTAAAGCTTTGAAGAAATTGAGCCCTTCAGCTAAGAGCAAAGCAGTTTAGGACTTAAGAGATCCGTAATAAATATCAGAGCGAAAGGGCCTTTAGCAGCATGGGCCCAAGTCTCAGAGCCATTTTACACTGCAGCCCAGCACTACATAACTGTCCCTGTGACCTTGCAACTCAGTTCCCTTAGTATCAGGCTTGTTCTTTCTTTATTTATTTTTTAATAAACTTTTTTTTTTTTTTTTTCCGGAACTGGGGATTGAACTCAGATCCTTGCACTTGCCAAGGAAGCACTTATTCCACCGAGCCATCTCCCCGGCCCCAATAAACATACAGAGTTTTAGCTTTTGCTTTGCTTTTCTTTTTTTTTTTTTGTTTTTTTTTTGCAGAACCTGGGATTGAACTCAGGCCCTTGTCCTTGCCAGGCAAGCGCTTATTCTCCTGAGGCATTTCCCTGGCCCCAGGCTTGTTCTAAACTCTGCAATCCTGTGGGAATTCTGTCCCTCATGATGCTTTGGGTTTCCTCTGGGTGAAAGCAATGGAGACAGAAGGGATGGAGGAGCTGTTGCTGGAGGGGCTCAGGACTGCTGGCCAGTGGTCAGGGCACGCACCCTGCAAGGGAGCCCTTGCAGCACAACTCTGACTGGTGGCGCTGAGTCTGCTGATCCAGGCCACAGGCACTTTTATGGCTGCAGTTGCCAGGCAGACAGGTGCACAGTTCTCTGCCCACTCGTGCCCTGCATGTGAAGTTGCCGGCTGTACCTGCTCCCCACCCCAGCCCCATCTGCACACCCAGCTGTTCTCAGGGTTGATTCTGGACTGCAGTGGCACTGGGGGCCCCTTCACGATATGGCCTATGGTTCTTGCTCATGATCTATGCCTTTTTTCTCCCTGTGCAACATTGCTGGGAAACTGGGAGGACCCCAGAAGAGTCCTTTCCTATTTGGGTCCTACCTTATCCTGACTGCAAGCTTTGGGGGCTTCCACACTGAGCAGTTCTGTTACCCTTACCAACATCCTAGCTTTTTGCCCACCCTTTCTTCCAAAAGGTCCCATATTCCAGCCCGATGATAGTTTCCTTCAGTCTAATGAGTGGTTTTCTGCCTGCAGTGGGTGGTTTGGGCTCTGGCCCACCTCAGGTGTCCACCAAGACCCCCCTCAGAAGCTAAAGAGGTTGGCTTTGTCCACCTGGCCTCAGTACTGCACGCACACACAGGCACCAAGCTGAAGCAGGGACTGCCCTGCACTGCGATGTGTCCAGTCTGTGCCCTCTTCTGGGAGAGCCAGGCTAGCCAGCCAGGCCATGGGTTCTTCTAAATTGGAGGTCTATTTGCCAGAGATTTTTGAAAGGCTGGATTGTTCAGATTTGGAACATTCAAATTGTGTGTTTCCTTTAGCTTTAAAATTCTTTTATCTTAGTATCTGAGAGATCCTGTCATTAGTTTCTCTCTACCTGGTAGGTAACATTGGCCTACCAGATCTTTAATTTGGCAGGAGGCACTGTGTGGAAAGACGCCCCTTGACAAAGCTGTCTCTAAGGACTAAAATTCCCCTCAAAATGTGGACTCTACGAGGTGTGTATACTCTTGAGTTCTTCAGTCCTGCCTCTTCCAAACCAAAACTCCCCATGGACGGGTTCTGCAAGGTTTGTTCACTTAGGGTTAGGTGTTATCCTCTTGAAGGAATTCCTGTGGGGTGCTGATTGTTTTGTTTCATTTTGTTTGTTTTTGAGACAGGGTCTGTGTAGTCCAGGCTGGCCTTGAACTCACTAGGTACCGCAGTCTGGCTTCCACCTTGAAGCATTTCTCCTGTCTCAGCCTCCCAAGTGCTGAGATTACAGGTGTACACAGGGTGCTGGACTTATTGTGTCCCAGATCACATCCCTTATCAGAAAGGCTGGTGAATTTCTAGTTGAACTAGCTGTTGCAGATGCATCAGAATACTTTAGAGCTATACAGTCACTGGCCTATGGTGCCAGCCTGGAGTGCCCAAGGAAAAGCCCCAGCCTGGCTGAATAGATGAACTAGCTCCGTGGCCCTTCCCTGATCAGCTCTCCCCAGCCACTGCTGCCTGCCTGTGATGAAGAGCAGTGTGCTATCTCTGTAGAGATGCAGTGCCAGGCTGCTGTCACAGCTGGGGAGAGGAGGTGGCCCTGTATCCCACCTTTCAAAGGGCCAGTGCTCCAGACCAGGTGGGGATAGTGAAGCCAGGAGCGGTCCCAGTTGCAGACCTGGCAGAGAAAATATGGAGCCCAGAGATACCTCAGGCTGCACAGAAGAGTGCTTTGTCATGCATGTGTGGTGGCTGAGGCCAGGCTGGCGCAGTCCCATGCTGGGCAACTGGGTGTGGGTGTTGGGCTGGGAAGGAGGAACAGGCTGGTGGGTGCTGTAGGTCCTCCTCAAAGCAAAGGATTGTAGGACTTAAGCCCTAGTCTTTCGTGACTGGGCATGTCACTTGACTCTGGGTTTTTGTTTTATCTGTGGAATCCAGCAAAGGTGGCAACTTCCAGGCCCTCCTAGTTGTGTACCTTAAACCATCTGTACAGCTTTGTTAGGACTGATACTTCAAATGCAGGTAGCAGAAGGCACATCTCAGACTAGCTCCAAAGACAGGGCATGGGAAGTGCGCTGCTAGAACACACTCCACCACAGTGTGCCTACTCAGGGTTTCCACTCCCTGTCCCAGCGACAGGACCTGCTCTCTCATCACATGGGAAATGCTGAGCTATCCTCCAGCTGGAGATCACGTGCCAGCCCTCGAGATACCCACTCTGTATTGACAAGAAAGATCAGTGGTAATGCTTAGGAATGGCTTTGGGTCAACCTGATGTCAGTTACAGCTTTGCCCTTTCCAGCTTGTGTAACTTGGAAAAAATCACTTTCCTTCTGAATTAAGTTTTTTTAGTTTTATTTTTACAGTGAGAATGACCTGTGTCACATAAGTTTGCGTTTAAATGAGATGAGTACAGGGCCTCCACACTGAATCCATGGCCTTTCCACAGGTGTTGAGTAAAACACAGCTATGGTTGAGAACCTGTCCTTATCAGTCACTTGCCTTACAGCCCTGTGGGCCAGGCCCAGGGCAGCTGGGTATAAAGCCAAGCACAGCACCCCAGCTGGGCCTGCCGTCTCTGTCAGTGTGCTTGTACTCCTTCCAGAAAGGCCTGGCTGGTAGATCCCACACCCTAAGTTGGCCCTCTCAGCCCGTGCGAAAAGGGCGTGGCAGTATCAGGTCAAGGGAGCCCCCACTTGAGCAGAAGCCCAGGCCTCCACGCCCACAGGATGCAGCCTTGGCATCCCAGGCTTTCCCACTGATCAGGAGCTCATCCTACTGCTCTGCATGCATTTTGCTAGGAGCCCTGGGCAGATGTCCTGGGATCGTGTTAAAACCGCTGTATAAACCTGTGTCGTAGCTGACTAGAAGCGGTGTGCAGGTGCAGGCCCCTCTGTGACCTGTTCCTTTTACTCTGTCTTCTCTAGCCAGCTAGCCCAGGTTGGTAGAAGAGCAACTGCATACCATGGTCCCTTGCTCTCAAACCCAGGAGCAGAATGGTTATTTTGCCACTATTCTTTGACAAATGCCTCAAGTAGGAAAATTCATTGGCCACTTATGAGTTTATTCTTGAAAGATTTTAAGATTACCAGCAATGGCTGCTCACTGAGTACTGCTTTTGGTCCCACAGAGTTCAGAATCCTGTGGTGTCTGTGCGCCCCCCCCTACCTCCACCCCCAGGGTCCCAGAGCTGCCCCTTGCTGCTCCAGTGTGCCTGCTTGTCTGGTGGTACTGTGAGGCCCTAGGAGAGCAAAAGAGGTGACATTCACAGGGAATAGCTATAACTGTCCTGAGGCCTAGATCTGAGCAGTGTTGCTCTCAGCCTTGGGGGAGTGGCTTTGGGATATAAGAAACTCATGTTCCTGCCCTGAGTGCCTCATCCACCCACCTTCTTCTCCCCACCCCCTACCAGCCAGGACTGGGAAGAGGCTCTGCCCTCACCTGGGACAGTGAGTGAGACTGGGGACTGGGCTATACCTCTGAAGATTGGTGCTGGCTGTAGGCCCAGCAGGTCCCAAAAGAGCTGAGGGCAGGCCCCACTGTAAACTGGTGGGGCTCTCCAGTTTACACTCTGCCTGAGCTGGCCAGATTTCCCCTGTAGAAATGAGCAAGTTTGGCTTTGTGGGGCCCTAGGGCCTTCCATCGAGCTGCAGAGTGCACCCTGCTGTCAGTCATGGTGCATCAAGCTTCTTCCAGAGTAGAGCAGGAAGGATGGACCTGGCAGGTGTGCAGTGTTGCGGGGGGGCTCTGATTCATGGCAGCCAAGTGAAGAAAGCCGTCTGTCTCCCCATGTCTGTAGGCGGCTCTGCTTTGGGACATGTGTGCAGTGGAACATGGCTTTTCCAGCCTTGCGACCTTGGGCAAGCTTCTCAGCATGTCTGGGCTGCCGTTCCCATCTGGAAGGGGCAGATTGGGCTCACTAGAGCCACAGGTCTGGCCTGAGCTGCCCTTGACAAGAAACCGTGCCCAGTGGCTGGCTGGACCTGTCACCTCAGCCTAGGAGCCAATGACACCCGCAGCCAGGAGGGCCAAGGGCAGTGAGGGCTCCCCATCTCTACCACAGTTGTTGTCTGGAGCCTGAGATCAGGGGTGCTAACATCTGTATCCTCCCCTGGCAGCTGGCTGCCACCCAGCACAGAGGAGAGGAGCGGCAATCGCAGTGCCAGTGTGGCTCTCTGCACACCACCCCAGGTCTCCTGAGGAAAAGCACTGATGAGGCTGTCAAGTTGCTGGCCTTGTTCATCACTACCCTCTGGGTGTTGCCAGTGTTTGCCTGGTTGATGCTTCTGAATAGAAGCTGGCTCCCAGAAGGCACCGCAGAGGAAGGGGAGCCTCAGGACGCCCATCCCCTCTGCAATCTGGGTCACCACCTCCACAGTCCCCAGCAGCTGTCCTCGCTGTGGAGATCTCAGCACCAGGCGCCTTGCAGCTCAGAGCGTCCACCTTCCTGTGGGGCTGTGGAGAGGCCACTTGCTTCCTACCTGCAGGCGCCCTGTCCTGGGTCTTGGATCTGGCTTTCCTCATGTCACCATGCTTTCTTGCTCTTCCCAAAGTCTGCACCAGGCACCATCCTGGGTGGAGCCTTCCATGTTGTCTCCTCCTCTTTCTCAGTCACCACTTACCCAGCATTGTTTGCACTTTGAGAAGGATGCAGGCCTTCAGATGCCGCCCCACCCCCAAAAGGCGTGTGACTGACTGCATCGTCTCCCCTCTCTCCTCTCTGCCCCAGATCAGTGGACCATCCCCTGCCCGGATCCTCTCTCTCCACAGACTTTGGCAGCTGGCAGATGGTAACAGGCTGTGGCAGTATTCAGGAGCGGGCTGTCCTGCACACAGACTCCTCTCTCCCTTTCAGCTTCCAGGATGAGCTCCCTAACAATTATCTGTAAGTGTCTTGCTTCAGAAGGCAGATACTCCCCTGCCCAGATGCGGTGCCACAAGAGCTCACAGGGCAGCGCCTGCCAGGGAGGTGGCACCTCTGCCCCTAAGGTGTGCGTTAGGGTTTGTGTTCACTCTTCCCAGCCTCCAAGCTTCTCAGTGGGTGTTGGATGTACCTCGAGGAAAGCTGGCTGGACTTGTAGCTACAGAAGGTGCCATTTCTGTACAGCTCTGCCTGATGTGAGAATCCTTTGAAAGCAGGACAGTGGGGTATGGGGCCAAGCAGACAAGTGCGTGCGGAAGGCTGGACCCAAAAGGCTGGGATCTGCCTGGCCTGTGCTCTTCCTGAGCAGAGTCCAGGCCACACCCACACCCTGGCCTGCTAGTTTGCCTCTGGGTAAGAAAGATAATTGGGCAGCTGAACTGTATGCTTATGGAGCCCTCTTCATCCCAAGCCTCCCAAACGACTCCTATTGTTGGCTTTTGTCTGAACTGAGTGCCGCTCCCCTCCCTCCCCCCAGCCTCCTGCCCTTGCCTGTTACACAGCTTTCTGGATGTCAGGCAGGAAGAGCCTCCGGAGTCCTGGGGAGCAGGGCCTGCTCCTCAGATGTGGCTGCCTGCGGGGCTCTTCTGCAAGCTGTGCCTCCCCTCCTCACCATGGTCAGTGCTGGGGAGTCAACACTGCCAGCACCACAGCAGTGCTTCCAGGCCAGAGCAGTGCCCTGAGGAGCTTTCGGGAGAGGAGGGGCCAGCCAAACCTTGGGTTCCAGGACACCCATCACCATCCCAGGACCATCCTGCAACTTGAAGGGCCTCTTCTCTACGACCAACTAGGAGCTATTCAATTTTTGAAGGATAATGAAGCAGTTGTACCTATCCATAGGGCCTCCATCTCCAGCCCTCTGGGGGAAGACGTCCTGTGGGTCTGACGTTGCCCTTCCCTTCTCAGGAGTTAGTCTTGGCAGCAGGCAGCTCTAGCTCCAGATCCCCAGGCCAAGCCCTGCAGTTCCAGACACTCCAGAGGACGGCAGCCCAAGATTGTGGGTAGGATGCACGTCGGCTGCTTAGTGAAGTCACGCAGTGGAGGGTTGAGTATTTGGGTTTCTCATCAGGGAAACTTGGTCCAGACCGCAGCGCCACTGCTCACCAGCTGTTGAGGTTTCAGCTGTGGCTTCTCCACCTGTTAGCCCAGGCTTGAGCTGCACTCCCGTGCCTACTGTGTGTCTCCACATGGGTCATGAATCCTCTCTGGGCGCTATTTTTCTCATAAATAGGTCAGTTTCTGCTCCTTCTGCTTTCTGGTAGCTGGAGCAGCAAAAATGCTTGTGTGTGGCCCATCGGCTGCTGCTCCTATAAACAGACAGTTCTTTTGGAGCTGCATGTGGCCTCCAGTCTCTGGAACCTGACTAGAAAGTAAAAGTTGGGGCCCCATGTCCCCCTAAATGCCAGCAGAGACTTCAGGATTGCTTGAGGTGTCGTAGGAATCGAGCACCAGCTCATCTCCTTAGGGCTCCCAGGAGGCTGTTTATCCCTCCCCTGGAGCCTGCTGCTCCACCTGCCTCTCACTGTCCACCACCTCTACTTCCTGAGAGTCCCCTATATCCTCTCCATCTGCCTAGGACCCAGGTTTGCCACCTGCTTCCCCTGCCCAGCAGTGTAGCCCTCTGGGATCAGGAATTGGCAACCTTGGCTGCTGCTCTGGTAGACTACTGGGGCAGGGTCATCTCCAGTGGTCCTCCAAGGGATATCATGCACACACCTGACCCCTAAAGCTTGAGTCTAGCTTGCTTCAGGGCTCTTCCACCCTTTGCATATCAGCCTCTTCTGGAGTTCACAATATGATAAGCCTGAGTCTATACTTGTTTCCTTTCTTGACATGTAATTTTAGGACTAGGAGGAAAGAAAGGCTTCCTAGCTTCCATCTGATTAGTGCCTTCAGAGGCCAGAGGGAAGCAAAAAGAATCAGAATCCATGGGCTGGCGAGATGGCTCAGTGGTCTAAAGCACCTACTTGGAACACGCTTGGCAAAGCACAGG
>NDGN011516013.1:364-18202 GCA_002564285.1 Tympanoctomys barrerae
AAAAAAAAAAAAAAAAAAAAGAACATAATTTAGAATATTGTAGTAGTGTGATTTGGGAAGTATTCATAGGGCAGTTAGAGCTATCGTGACAGTTAGGCCTTTGCTGGCTTTGTTTCAAGAAGTATTTAACAATAAGAAAATATTCAGCTAAAGATACTCAGTGTTTCTGAAAAATATTAGTTAACTGATGTGAAGACTCAATAATGAAGATTAATGTCTTATGGTTTCATTATCAAAAAATAGGAAAAATTTTTACAGATAATACTAGAACTTGCTGGAAAACTAGGAAAGATTATTTTATTTATATATATATTTATTTTTTATTGAGAAATAAATATGAATGAGACAGTTTCACAGCTGATTAATAGGACAGTTTTGATAGTCAATATACTGTACATTGTTATCTTAGAGGTTATCCATAGTACAAGAAGCAGACAGGATATTCTGTCCAAACACTGTTAGTACACCTCGGAAAGATAATTTTAAATAATTGGGTCACGTGCATAAGAACTTTGAAATAAAATCAGATTGTAAAAGCTCTCTAATATAGTACTTTGGGACCCATCTTCTCTGAATTTATCTAAATATTTCTTATATTTATTTTGATGACATTTATTATGCATTTGTTGTGAAAAATGACATCAGCATCAGAGATCAGCAATTAGAAAATTAACATACCTCACTTAACTTTTCAGAAATGTTTTTCCCCCACAGTGTATCCTGAGGGAAGATTTTTTAGAATGTTCCCCTTTGCTTTCTTGTACCTATACCTTTCTTGTGAAGATTTTTTTTTTTTTTTTTTGGCAGAACCAGGGTTGAACTCAGGCCCTTGCACTTGCCAGGGAAGCACTTACTCCACTGAGCCATCTCCTGGCCCCTGTACCTCACTTGTATGCAGGGGTGCATTCGGCATGTTCCATTGTGGACATGTGAGCCACACAGTAGCATTAGCTTCAGAAAAATGCCCTTGTTTGTACATTGATTTTCACCAAAGAGCTTGTTCAGAGTAGAGAGCACCAGAAGGTTGGAGTGGGTAGGAAACTGAGCTCAGAGGAAAATAAAGTTAGTTGTTAGTCACAACTAATTCTGGTAGCCTCCTATTGGCTGAAAAGTTTTCAATATCAAAGTTTAGTGATCCCAGGCCAGTGAGGTAGCTCAGCGGACTACGCACCTGCTTTGGCAAGCTCAGGGACTAGTGTTTGATCCCCAGTCCCCCATGTCATCTGGCCCTGCCCCTAGGGCACGCTGAGCCATTGACGTGGGCGTGGTAGTGCAAGCCTGTAATCCCAGCGCTAGGGAGGCTGAAAACAGGAGGCTCACCACGAGTCTGATCTGTGTGGTGAGACCCTGTACCAAATCCACAAAATAGAAAAATAAATAAATAAAATAGTTGAAAAAGAAAAACCCCACAAAATGTAGTGATCCCACATTGTAAATGAATAAAAGTCCCCGTCTCTGTCCTTGGGCCTTTGTGATCCCTTGCCCATGCTGATTTTGCCTGCGGTGCTAGCCTACAAACCCTGAGGCATTCTGTGCATCCTGATATAGGTGACTGAAGGAAAGAGGAACGAAGACACTTGCTCTGCCCTCGGTTGATTGATTGATTTGATTGTTTTCTTTCTTTTTTTTTGTGGTACTGAGGATCCAACTTGGGACCTTGTAGGCCCTTGTGACACTGAGCTATATCCCTAAAATATTTTCTTTATATGCCTACAAAACATATAGTATAGGTGTGAGATGTGTGTGTGTGTGTGTGTGTGTGTGTGTGTGTGTACACTGGAAATTTACCATCTTTAGCAAAGTAGCTCTTCCCCTTGCTAAAAATGACCATGAAAGGATATTGCTGTTACAGACAAGCTGCCTAAAAGCTGCCCTCAGAAAATCCTGCTAGTACTTGGCAGAAGTTAATTAATAAAAATGAGGGGGCAGCCGGAAGTGTAACAGACGCTACACAGAGTAAGGGCGTGTGTAGGTCCGATGAATGCAATCATTATGTGATGCAGGCATGTACTAATGGAAACACGGAAAAACTCTTTATAGTCATATTTTGCTCAGCATGTAGACAATCACTGAGTAAGAGGTTCTTTTCTCCTGCTTGTGACATAGGTTTGAAGCAAATTATTCAACTTGATAAACTTGATAAAAGGTTGATAAGAAAGATGAAGGAAAAAATACGGTTTATAGTAGTGGAGGTTATTTCTCTTCACATAAATGGGAATTTGTTTGGATTTGAGCAAAGCTAAGGATATCATGAATGAAAACACAAGAATAAAACTTGGAAGTCTGAGTTTCCAACTGGAAGTTATACGTTGCTTGATGACTTGCTGTGTGACTCCAGACAAGCCACCTCACTTCTTTGAGCCTGGCTTCAAAATTCACTCAGAGAAATGCAGAGTTGTGGCCTGATTTACCTGCCCAGAACCACCTGAAGTTTTGACTAGGGCAGACTGGGTCGGCTAAGGAGCCCTGGGAGCATTTTCTGTGGAGCACAGCGCCACCTGTTGGGAACAAGTGGAGATGAAAATGACAGGCATGCTAGGCCATTTTGTGTTGTCTTTTTAGTTAAAACAAAGGAATAATATACTATAGTGTGGATCTCAGAACTGGAAAAGCTCACATTTTATATTTGTTGAAAAGTGTTAAATTGTAATAAATATGTGGTAAATACATAATACATATTAATATGTAGTGAAAGTTTAATTTTTAAAAACTATTAAAAATCTAAGCATGACACACATTACGTTTAATGTATGTTTGTATTTTGGTTTAGATCCTTATGAAGCTGTAGCTGCCTCATACTGTGTATGTAATGGTATATCAGGTTTCTGGGGAAAGAACTAAATTTTAAATAGAAAACTGACTAGCTATCAAACAATAAAATTTGTATATTTACCTTATGCTTGTGTACAGTTGAACCCCAGCGAGGTCAGAAATACAAACATGAGATTATAATGCTGGAAAGAAAAGAAAAATAAAAACAAAAAGTCAATCTACATTTTTCTGTAGTTTATCCTCTAGAGCAACACATCCAGGAGAACTTCAGGCAACCATGAAAGTGTTCTCACTCTGTGCCACCCAGTACAGAGGCCATTGAACTGGTGGACCAAAAAATGGAATTTTAAAACTCATTTACCTTTAATTTAAATTCAGCTTAAAGACACACCACATGATGAATGCCTCCTCTACTGGGCAGGACTAGCTGTCAGCACCGTGGCTCTCAAGGTGTGACCCAGGGGCCAGCGATGGCAGTCTGGACACATGTAAGGAGTGCGTCTTCTCAGGCCCCAGCCAAGACCACTAAGTCAGAACCCACGAGGGGAGGCTCGCACTGTGTGCTTGTGGGCCCTGCGGCCCACTGGGGTGCACGCTGCAGTCTACAGAACACTGATCTAGAGAGCAGAAAACAAGCAAGAAACTTAGGTGGAAGAGGCAGCGGTGATGGAAGAGGCTGGGGTGCCCTGACTGAGAAGCGGTCTGTAGACTAGAGACCTGAGGGATAGGCTATCTGGGAAAGTGCGGCAGCAGCTCTGCCTGGAATGCCAAGGTCCTGAGGCAGGAGTGTGTGCACCTATTTAAAGAAGATAAACAAAAGCAGCCAGCTGAGATGAAAGGCAAGGCATAAGAGAAGGTTGAGAATCTTAGAGTACTTAAAAGACTTTCAGGTGAACACTTGAGGTTTTTCTGGGTGGGACAGAATGCCAACAAAAGTTCTTGAGGCATCCTGTGACCTACTTCACATTTTTAAAGGATTATATTCTGCCTGCTCTATCCCGAGGAGCCTGGGGAGCAGCCACAGGAGGCGGGAGAGGGTGGTGGCCAGGCAGTCCAATCCCAGTGAGTTTACAGGATTAGTCCCACCACAGAAAGAGATGGTGACAGGAGGGCGAGCAGAGGGTGGAAAGAGGGCGGGGTAGGAGGGACATTCCACAGTGGCCAGGTTGGTGACAGGACTCCACGCAAGGCCTAGACTGCAGGAGTTGGCTGTGTCAGGTGCTTCTTAACCTTGCCTTAGTAACTTAACAACCATCACTGAGGCAGAGGTAGGAATTAAGTCAAGAAAAGAAAAAAAAAAAAAAGAAAAAGATTTGAAAGGACAGAGGCCCAAAAATTAAGTCTTGTAAGTGCTAAGAAGTAAAATTAAGAGTTGGAGGTGGCCCCAGGCATATAAAAGTAGGAATTCATAAGATCACAGAAGATATTGAATCTTCTACAGGAAGTGGGGTGGGTCAGGCCATTCTTACTGTAATTGTAAGGGACACAGTGGTCTCAGGATGTTATCTGGGATCCATTTTTACCTGGATGTGAACGCCTCTCCAGCAGCACCATAACTTAGCAATTAGTGTTTTTATCTTCACAGTGCTGGGGAAGACCTGAGTAGGGGCCCTGGCACATGCTAGGAAAGTGCTCTGCCCCTGAGCCCCATCCTTGTCCTCTCTTTGCAATCTTGATTTCCAGGACCAAAGGGAGGTGTAATGTCAGCGTGGAGTGAGGAATTTAGAGAAACAGTGACTTTTTCTCTTAGGTAATTCTGCTGGGACATTAGTGTTCAAAACCCAGCAAGCTATGCACAACTGAGAAATCTGCTTTAAAAATATCTGATGTGTGAGAAACCATAGTTGCTGACAGCAAATTCATGCACTTTAGAGAACATCCATATTGGAAAACTGTGGGTTACGTTCACACATGTGACAGTCTAAGCACTGCCATTAGCAGGCGCCGGAGGGACATCAGCACTGAGCTGGGCTGAGGTCTTCCAAGCAAAGCCTCAGGCCTATGTGCTTAGAGTATTTAACTGAGCCCTCAGCATTTGGCCCGAAAGCCCAGAAGAGTTGACCTTGACTAGAGGATTTCGAGGGTGGGAATTAAAGCCTGGCTAGCTCTATTGTCAAGGGCCCACAACTCTGGAAAAGTGGGGTGTTACCTTTGAAGCCCGTCTTGTATCTTGCAGGACTAACTAGGCCCAAATTGCACTCACAGAAAATGAAATCACCTTTTGGTATAGTTGTTTCCAGTTTTTTACCTGGATGCTGACTGCTTTGCCAATGATAATAATTTGGGATTGAGGATAATTAGCCCGAAGTGGTGTTCCTGAGAGTAGCTGGCCAGCAGGTTGGACCGCTGGGACTACAGGCATGACCGCTGGGACTACAGGCATGACACCTGTCTGCTCCCTGAGGCAGGCATGAGTTCATCTGAAACCCGAGGGCAATTACTGAATGTGGATGAGAGAGTTGGTAAACTTGGTCAACACTTCCTCATTCTAGTGCCTATCAGTTTTTCCTTCCTCCATATTGTCACATTACTTTGATTTTTGGTTTCCTTTGTTACTTAATAGAGTCAGTGTCACAATATTTTTTTTATTTAAGACCTTTTTTTTTCCTGTTAGAAAAGGATTTCTTGTGTTGCCATTTATTTTTAACACTTTAAAACCTATTTGGAAGATTCCTACATTTCCTTTTAGAAATAAAAATCCTGTGTTATCTGTTAAGACATTTTGAACTCACAATCACCACAACCTTCCCATTTCTGAAGGAAACAATGGAGGCTAGAAAAGCTATAGGACCAGATTGTACACAGCACACGTAGAACTCATGAGCAGTCAGGGTTAGGGTTTCCCACTTTCCAATCCAGTAGACCTTCAGCTGCAGGTTAGCATCCTAGTAACTAAAGTATTGCCAATCAGTATGGGACAGATGGTTTGAAACAGGCTATTGACTGCACTTTATAGGTTGATGATTTCCCTAAGTTGTCCCCAGATCCTTGGTGGCCTTTGTGCATTCATCATACTCATAGGAGTAGTGACCCTGCCGTCTCACCTTATAGTCTTTTAGTTCTGTGTTTGAAAGATTCACCTACAAAGCTGCAAGTGGTGGCACATGCCTATAGTCCCAGCACTCTGAGAGGCTCTAGAGGGAGGATTGAGAGGCTGAGCCCAGCCTAGCAGCTTAGGGTTTAGCAAGAGCCTATCTCAAAATAAAAATTTTAAAAGGGCCAAAGATACAGCTCAGTGCAGAGGCCCAAGGTTTAATCCTCAGTACTGCAAACCAGCAGTAATGAAAAATAATACCATATATACAAAAACTGTGCCTGTAAATTTCTACATCCCACGTGTGTTTTAACAACCTCACATCAGTAGGCTTGCTGCGGAATTTAACAGTTTGGAATACAGGATGGACATACAAGTAATAAGATAGTTTTAGAATTTGCTCCATTGATGCTGGTGTCTATCCATGTTGTGCTAATCTTCCTAGGTCAGTGGTGAATTCAGAAAGGAAACAGTGCTGACCGCCCATGTGTACATTGAATGGAGTCAGTCCAGTACATAAATCTAATCTCAAAATTGAGAACGCTTAATTATGCTAGAAGTTTGCATCTGACTTACTCAAAATCATCATTACCCTAAAATCATCATTTTAGACATGAGGTCTAAAATGCCAGTGTGTATGTATATCCTATTTTCTTTATCTGTTCATCTGTTGACGGGCATCTGGGCCCCTTCCAGAGCCTAGCTGTTGTGATCGGTGTGGTTGTCCATGTAGGTACACATAAGTACTGTCGTATGGTGATCACTTGGACTCTTGAGGGAATATATCCGGTGAGGTATCTCTGGGCCAAGTGGAATTTCTATTTTCACTGTAGATTGTCTTACATGAGAATCTCAAAGTATCAATAATCATTTATTTATTTATTTATTTATTTATTTATTTATTTAGTACAGAGTCTTGCTACGCAGTTCAGACTTGTAGTGATCCTCCTGTCTTAGCCTCCCCATTGCTGGGATTACAGGCGTGTGGCACCATACTGGGTTTCAGTGGCCAGCACAGCACATGATACCACGAATCAAACCTGGGTCCTTGTGCTTGCCAGGCAGGCTCTTAGACTGCTGAGCTATCTTCCCAGCTCAAAATATAAATAAAGAGTAAAACAAAAGAAGAACAGAAACAGGGTGATAGACTCTTTGGAAATAGGTACAAGAGATCAGGGAGGGAGGGAAAGGATAAAAATGATCAAGATATGAGACATAGGTGTCCTAATTCCAGAAAATGAATGTGAATATTATATGTTGTAAACATACCAGTTAAAAAACCGTCACTATAAGAAACATTATGAAGAAGGTAATAGGCTGGGGAGATAGCTCAGCGACATAAGTACCTGCCTAGCAAGAGCAAAGTCCTGTGTTCGCTCCCCAGTAACCACAAAGAAATAAAAATAAAGAAGGTAATGCAAATATTTGAAACTAATACATCAGGTCATTACTAAGGTGGTAAAATTCTCTGATAGTGAAAACAGGCACAGTATTATAAAAGAAAAACTAAAAGTCAGCACTGTGCCCTGAACTCGCCTGGAAATTTATCTGGTTATATATTCAGAGGCAGAAGCAGACATCATCATTACCTTTATAAAAACTGTGATTTGAGAACATAGCCAATACCTGCATATACATATTTCTTATAAAAATAAAACATAATAAATATATCACTGTGAAATTTGGCTGTCATGAAGATTTAAAAACGGTAACTATACAAAAGCAGGTTACAAGACAGCATAGACAGCATCACGCCGTGCTGGCTTTTTTAAAAAAGAAACGTCTACCTGTACTTACGTCAGCGTGAGTGCGTAAATATGTGTGTGAATAGAAGATTAAATCCCATGATATTAAGAACAGTTTTAATCTGCCTACTCAATAATGACATCATGTTTTAATTTTTTGGCTTATCTGCATTTTCCAACTTTCAGTCACGTTCAGCAAAGGCATTTTTATGATTCAGTGAATCATAAAAATAAGCTAAATCACAAAGTGTCATTATTCAGATGTGTAGATGCCTAGAGAGGAAAGGGGGGCAGCAGTCCTCACAGAACGGCATCACAGGACGCCCGTGAGGCCTCTGTGCCCTGCTCCCAAGCGCCAGAGGCTGGAGGCTTGTGGTGGAGGACCCAGCACCAGAGCCCCAGTACAGAATTTCCTAGTCCACCAACTAAAAACTCAAGCAGTGTTTTTATTCTTAAATACTTTTCATCAGTTAAAATTACAACTTTTCTTTTCACTTAAATATCTGACAGGCTTTATAAACAACTGTGTACTTGGAAAGTAAAAGCTTGGACCCTTTAATATTTTCCCATTTATTATTTGACATATTTATATGTAGAGAGAAAGAGAGATAATCTGAGAAGACTACCACTTACACATTGACAGCCACAAACAGTTGTCTGTTTGGTTGGCCGAGTTCTCTGCTCTTCCAGTTTGGGTATAACATGAACAGATTTATGTTATGCTTACCAGTGTGTCACACTTCATTCTTTCTAACTCTCTCTACTCTCAAAGACGGTACCGTTTCCAAATCTAGAATCAATATGTAGCGTCAGGTTGCTCCGGTAGAGGAACATATCCCCAGGCGATTAACTTGCATATGACCACTAGACTAGACTTTCCTTGAATGAAATTAGAAAGACCTGTCCAAAACCAAAATTCAAGGAACTGTCAACACATTTAAAAATGGGTTTAACTTTTTAATAGCTACAGAAGACAAGGAATATATACTTTTTTCTTTTCATTTTTTAATGTATTTGGTACAGGGTCTCACTCTGCAGCTTGGACTCATAGTGATCCTTCTGTTTTCAGCCTCCACAGAAGTGGGATTACAGGTGTGTGCCACCAGGCCCAGACTTGGTGGCTGGCTCAGCGCACCCAGGCGCGGGGTCGGCAGGCATGGTATGTGGCCCTGGGGATCAAACCCCGGTCCCTACACTTGCCTAAGCAGGTGCTTAGTCTGCTGCGCTATCTTGCTGGCCCCAGGGAATATATTTTGATGCATAAGCCATATTCTAGGGGGCGTTTTTAATTGTAGGACTTAGTTTTTTATTTATTTCTCCTGATACATGCCTACTGGGCAGAAGAATGTGAGGCCCATTCGGGTGTGCACCACTTTGTGCTGTGGGACGAGGAGGCCTAGGAACTGCAGTCAGCCAAGAAGGTGGGTGCAGTACACGGGCTGACCGCAGAGGAGAGCTTGAAAAGCTATAGACAGTTTCATTTAATCTCAGGATCACAGTGGCCTTAGCAACTGACCCTTGGCCATCTGGGAAGAAGGCTCCTTCTGGATCTTCGCCCTAGGAGAGGGTGGCGAGGGGCCACGTGAGAACAGGCACGCTGAAGGGCGAGATTCCCAGCCTCGTGCCATGGCCAAGCTCCTGAGAACCGGGAGTCCGGCTCGCAGCTCCAGTTAAGAAATTGGAGTCACACACTCTAGCTGCCATATAACCGTTTCCTGGTGGGGCAGACTGGGGCCGTCTACTTATCCCAGACCACGGCCCTGCCCTTCCATCTATGCGAACAGGACTTCCATACGGTGTTGCGGTGCCTTCTTCCTAAATGTGAACCGACAATTCAGGAGTGCCAGCAATTGAAGGGAACCAGGTGATTCAAAAGAGTTCTCAGTGTTTGTTGTTTGAAGGATGACAAACAGCCACAGATTGCATTGAACTGTTGACAGTGAATGAAAACAGAAGTCTGTGTCAACAGTTCATCTTTGGAAAGCAAAGCAAAGAACTGAGAAGTGTCTAGAGGACCTGGGGCGAGGAAGGGAAGTTAAGAGTCATGTGGTGTAGTATGCGTATGTACTGGTTACCCAAGGTGAAAGTGGCACGCATGGCAGGTACGTACGACTACATAAAAGGAATCTCAGGTTGGGCATGCAAGTTCCTGTAAAAAAGAGGTCCTGTGTTACCATGGGTATGTCACAGTCACTCTTTGCAATGACCTCATGCATTTCCTTCTCTTTTCTGGCCCAGTACTGGGCTTTGAGGCCCAGGTCTTCACATTCAGCTACATCCCAACCCTCTTTACTTTTTATTTTAAGACAGAGTCTTGATAAATTCCTGCCTCAGCCACCCCCAGTGCTGAGATTGCGGGCGTGTACCACTGTACTCAGCTGGATTACTTTCTTATTACCTAACACAGGGGCTGTAAGTGTTTTCTCTCAAGCTTCAGACAGTAAAACTATTAGGTTTTGTGGTCCTTACAATCTACCTCAGGTCTGCTTCTGTCTTCCATTGTAACACAAAAGGGACCTGAGCTATTATGGAAAGACACAAATATGTTTCATTAAAACTTTATTTTTAAAAACACTCTGCCCACTTTGACCTGCCAGTTGTACTTTGCTGATTCTTGATGTAATCTAGTAATGTGTTAGGTCTGTGAGAACAGTTATTCGTAATACTTTGTTATGCTGCTAGAGCCTATGAAATATTAAATACTGACTTAAGAAATTGATGCTGTGCTCTTTAGGATTTTGTGTGCTTCCTCATGTAGATAGTATCTGCTCTTTCTAAATCTAAAAACATGGTGGTGCTTCCAAGTGCTTCATTTTATGAGAACTCTGGAGTGCAGGAAGTTCATCAGCTAAGGGCCGCCATTATCCCAAGCACTTTGGTAAAGGAGTCCATGCTAAACTCGATATCTGCTCTGGCTAAGGAAAGGATAATGGCTCCTCCTCCGCTTCTTCCTCAAATTTATATGACAAAAAGGCAGATAAAAACATAGTAATTGTTGAGCCAACACTAGTATCTTAAGTCTCTTTCATGTTATGTAGGACTCTTTAACTTTTATAATTTTTGTCTGTTTAATTTTCCCTTTCTGGTATTGGGGATTGAACCCCCGACCTTCACACTGACTTATACCCCATCCCCTTTTGCTTTGTATTTTGAGAAAACTGTGCTAAGTCGCTCAGTTCTCCAGGCTGGAATCCCATCTTCCTGCCTCAGCCTCTTAGACTGCTGGCATTGCAGGCACGTGCCACAGCACCCAGCTTACTTACAGGTAGTTAGATTTTTGAGATACTTTCACAGTTACTGTGTATAGCCTCGCTATATTGGTTGAAGATAAACGTATGCTAAGAGTAATTTTTAAAGCAATAATTAATAGCTGATGAAATTGTTTATGGGCATGTGATCAACATTACTCTTCTTTTACAGTAAGCCTATGATGGACTTGTTGATATTCCTGTGTGCACAGTATCATTTAAATCCATCAAGTTATACAATTGACCTGCTGTCAGCTGAGAAGAATAACATTAAATTTAAGCCAAACACACCAATAGGAATGTTGGACGTAGAGAAAGTGATTTTAAAGCCAAAAAATTTGGATAAGAAGAAACCTATACCTATAATACCAGAGGTAAGGATTCCACCATGGATGTGATATCTAATGACTAAGATGTTAAGTTAATTGTTTTAGTCACTATCTAAAGCTCTTATAAATGAAATAAAAGTTGATTCCCTGATCAGATTTGACCTGAACATGATTACCATGTTATATTAGGCCATTTAGCTTAGGATTTAGTTGGTTCTTGATCTTTGGATTAACTAGAATTGGGGGAATACTTTAGATACTGAATGTGATCATGTAAGCTGTAATATATCAGAGGTTAACAAGAATGGGCATTCCGTGTTTTAAGTTGTTTTTAAAAATGTATTTATGGGCTGGTGAGGTAGCTCAGTGGATTAAGTGCCTGCTTAGGCAAGTACAGGGACCCCGGTTCAATCCCCCATACCATATGCTGCTCTGGCCCTGCCCCCACCCCAGGCATGCTGAGTTAGCCACTGAGTCCCGGCATGGTGGCGCACACCTATAATCCCAGCACTGCGGAGGCTGAAAACAGGATCACCATGAGTCCAAGCTGCGTAGTGAGACCCTGCACCAAATGCATAAAAAATAAATTTTAAAAAATGTACTTAAATTTTTAGAATTTTTAATGAAATCATATTTAAGAATTCATTAAAATAATATTTTGGCTTCTCACTAATAAGTGGCAGTTGAAACTTCCTCATGCCCAAATCGTTACTATTTATACTATACAATGACTCAGTTTTTTATTTATTCATTTATTTTTTATTTTTTTTTAGACAGGGTCATACTGTGAAGCATGACCATACGTGGCTTTGAACTCACCATGTAGTCCAGGCAGGTTTCAAACTCAGGGAAATCCTCCTGTCTTAGCCTCCCCAGTACTGAGATTAATGTCTAGCCCGATTTTCTTTATAATTTTTAACTGAAATTATTCTAGTATAATCACTTCTTTACATATACAAATATATATTTAGTTTTTTTTTCTTTCACAGTTCAGAAGGTTAGATTTAGGACATTGCATGTGCTAGGTAAATGCTATTCCATTGAGAAATGCCTAAGTCCCTTTATCAGCACCTTATAAAATTATTCTGTTATAATGTGATAGACGTTTTTGGCATTAAATCTTCCTTTATAATGAACATGAACCATTTTCCACATCATAAAATATATGAAATTTTACATAGTTTTAAATTATCGTTCATTTACATATTTTCTTCATATTATGAAGCATTTACAAAAAGTTGATAGGGTTTTTTATAATAAAAAGTTCACTTTAGGGGGCCGGGGAGATGGCTCAGTAGAATAAGCACTTCCCTGGTAAGCATAAGGGCCTGAGTTCAATCCCGGTTCTGCCAAGAAAAAAAAAAAAAAAAAAAAAAAAAAGGTTCACTTTAATATGTGATTGAATTTTAAATATTATCTAAGATAATGGGTTGCTACTATGTAGGTCTATTCTTACCTATTGCTTATCTGTAATATTTATCATGCTCAAAGTAGTTTGTTTATGCTGTAGAATGTCAGGTTATCAGTCTGAGGGCCCCTCAAATATACTTAGGGTTTTTATGAATAAATGTCTTTGAGGATCTGTAAGCTGTAAATTTCACTGAGCATACCCAAATATTGCTAAGGTTCTATATATATTCAGGCTTTAATTCATGTACATCAAGATGCTCAAATGCTTAGTGTTATTCTGGGCTGGCCAGATAGCTCAACAGACTAAAGCACCTGCTTAGCCGGAGTACAGAGACTGGGGTTCGACCCGTGGTGTGCCATGGTGGCTTGCACCTATAATCCCAGCACTTGGGAGGCTAAAAACAGGAGAATCACTAAGAGTCCAGTCTGCGTAGTGAGACCCTGTAAACCCTGTAGACCCTGTACTAAATACCAAAAGAAAAAAAAGTATTATTTTTATATTCAAACTAACCAAAGTATAATAATAGTAACAACAAAAGCTACTCACAGTCACTACTTTTCATACTGATAACTTACTGTATGACAGGTACTATAAAGTTCTTTTTGTCTTATTTTGGCCTATTTTGAATGTAGAGAACATTAGTGATTGTTTTTCAAAATACCCCTTTTTTCATCGAGAATATTGATAAGCCATTCAGAATTATTGCCCAAATGAAGGATTGAAGAAACCACGCATAATTATTATTATGTGTAGTTCCTAATTTTAAAGAAAGCACTTTAAGAAAAATTTAGAAATAGTAGAAGTACTAAACACAAGGTTTTTGTTCCTTTTCGGATTGAAGTCAACTTAATATTTTACTATACAAGGGTTGTCAATTAAATTTATATAATTTAGTAAAGTAATATTGTTTCTTAGCAGTTGCTTTAAATTTAGGAAGTAACATTACTGAAAAAAAGTTTTATGCCAGAATACAAAATAATTCTTTGTTGTATATCATTATAGATTAACTTCTTATTTCACATGATTATAGAAAGTTTCAGTAAATTATGATATTTAATACTGTGGCTTTAATCTACATTTTAGAAAACTGTGAGAGTAGTGATCAATTTTAAGAGAACGCAGAAGGCCATAGTGAGAGTGAGTCCACACGCGTCGCTTCATGAACTCCTGCCTACCATATGTAGCAAGTGTGAGTTCGACCCATTGCACACACTGTTGCTGAAAGATTACCAATCTCAGGAACCCCTTGACTTGACAAAGTCACTGAATGACTTGGGACTGAGAGAATTATATGCCATGGATGTCAGTGGAGGTGAGTTAGATGTTTTATTTTATTCATTTACCTGAATATATTTATGTGTGTTTGTGTGCTGTGTGTGTGTGTGTGTGTGTGTATTTGTGTGTGTTCTCAGGTTCATAGTAGCAAGTTCATTGATCCTACAGACAAGTAAATACATGCCACTGAGAATAAGAAAAAACTAAATGTAATAAATAAATAATTTTATTTGAAATTTGAATAAAACTTGTCTTTTTAGCTGCCATTTACATTTTATAATTTTCTATCTGCCTATTAATTTTCTTGTAGACTTTTTCTTTTTCCTCCTCTCTCTCTCTCTTTCTCTCTCTCTCTCTCTCCCCTCCTCTCTCTCTCTCCTCCTCTCTCCTTTTCTTCTCTTCTTCCCTTCTTTTCTGACATGGAAGTCTTATTTTGTTGAGCAGGCTTGTCTTGTATTTTGAGCTCAGGGAATTCTCAGACTTCAGCCTCCCAAATGACTAGGACTGAATTTGCATGTCATCGTGCCCAGCTTTTTTGATTTTGCTTAACATAATTTTTTGTGCTTTTTTTTAAACAGAAAATAAACTTTGCATGTAAATTCATTGTTGTTTCAATCAAGTAGACTCACTACGTTTTTGCATTTGCTTAATTATAATTCAAGGTTGGAAGGTTCTTGCCAATTTTATTTCTTAAAAAAAAAGAGAAAGAAAATAAACAGGTTCATAAAATGAATCAATCCCCCCAAACTTTCCAGATAGCTTCTGTCTATAGAAACAGTGTTATGTATTAAAATTTGAAGACATTAAATACTGTTGATTTGTATGATATCTAACTAAGGCAGTCTTCTTATTCAACACAAATCCATTTTGCTAGGATAAAGAAATCCATTTCACTAGATAAGGAAAAGTTCAGCGCAGACAATTACATACTGTACTCCCAGAGAAGTTCAGAAGTTATACTTGTGTCGTGACGTCATGTAATGCATAGACTACTGTTTCGGCCCAGTGTTGTTTTATACTTGAACAAGCATGGTCTGTCACTTCACCTCTTTTACCCACTCCTCCTGTAGCCACTTCTGTCACTGCCTTCAGTAAGCCGCCTGTTCAAGGTAAGACGTGAGCCAGCAGAAGCTGCAGATTGGAACATGCACTGGGATCAGTTGGAAAGAAGCTTCTAACATTACCTGCTTTCTTAACATTACTAATATGCATATGCATATTCTTCCAAGATCTTTGAGTTTTATTTCTGAATAATAATTGATGTTTCCCTCCTCCTTGATTTCTGAATTTAATTATAATTTCAATAAGTGCTTAATAGTTACACCATCACAAATGTATGAGGAAGCATATTCCTTCCTCTCATACAAGAAAAATAATTAAACTGGGATTTTTTTTTTCGAAGCGAGTACGGGTGCTAACAGTTTTGCAGCGAGGACGACTCTTAGATTATTTACATTGAAGGCTCATTCCAGAACTTGCCCATGCGCTGGCCACCGGACTGTCTTTTGAGCCATACACTGTGAGCACTTTGTACTAACTTGGAAAATGCTTATGCTAGAGTTAGCTTTAAAACATATGAATGTGTTTAGTACAATATAGGAAAAACTTTTCACGTGAAATCTGAAAGGAAATACATTAAAAAATTGTAATAGTAGTTACCTTTGGGCAATAGGGCTGTGAACTACTTTATAGAATTTCATAATAAGCATGTATTAGTTTCCTGGAGAAAAACTTTATTAAAACTTGTCTAGTAATAAACTATGAATGTCTTTTTTTTGCCCATTAAAAAGGGTAGGCTTAAATAATTGATTACTCTAATAATTACCACTCTACTTTGAAAAGAACCTTAATAAACTAACTACACATTACAGGTTATTGCAGTGTTTTTCTTACTATTTCTAATTTTCCTGAAGCACGCTCAGTCCCAAGACTTAAGCCACGTCAGAAGCGGTGTGATGATTTGTTATCTGTGGCTGTCACGAAGATGAGCCCCATTAAAGCTGAAAATTCTTAGGACCTTACGCGTCTACTGGCTAAGAATCAGAAATCAGGCAATGCTAATTCAAAGATTACGTTGACTTTTAAGCTCCTAGGAGAAATAGCTTCATCTGTCTGCATATTTCCTTCCCCCTTCTATTAATAATTTAAAAACTGGAGAAAGGTATGTGTGTGGTACTTTCCAGAACCAATATTCTGTCGGCTTGTGCTTGGCTTTCACTCCTGACTGCCACCCTCCACATGCATAACCCTAGACAAATGCTCTAATACTTTCGGGTTCATTTTGTGAGTGCTGAGTGTGTTGATTTCTATTTCTTTTTAGCCATGGAAGGAGTAAAGGTTGTGAACACTGGACTAGTGAATGTAAGATAGCTCTTTCGCAGGATCTAGAGTGTCAGTCCAAATGTTGGAAATGTTTTTACCTCCTTTTTAAAAAATTATTTTACTGATATCATCAGAAGATCATGAACCTTGCATGCAGTTTCTCTGATCCTGTCTCCTAGAAAGTGGAAATGGGAGTGCCTGAGCTTTTTTTCTAAGTAGGCTGAAGCATTTACTTGAGGTCAGCTCTCACTTGCCACCATCCACAGACAGATCCATCTGTGTAGAGGAGGACCAGATGTCCGACATCTGAAGCATTCTTATCTTGACCCTACTATACCACCGTCTGAATTTTCAAGTTACTGTTGTAGCTAAATTTAATTGTATGTCCACATTCATGTAGTAGAAGATTCCTTCTTAAATAGAAAGTGACATAGAAAATAAAAATCACAGGCGTTATAAATAAGACTTAAATGGATACCAATTTCAATACTACCACTTAATACTTGTGTGTCTAAGTTATTCAAGGCCCTGGTCCCTTGTTTCTTAGAAGTCAAAAGGGGAGAATCACTCCTTACGTCCTTATGTCCACTGGGCAGGTGAAGACCGGCATCCCCCACATGAGAAGCAGGGCTCAGAGTACCTTCTAGTATCCCCTTTCCAGGGTTGTCCTAAGAAACACTGGGAATGTGTGAAATCTTTAACCACAAAGTGATGCCCGCGTATTCATTACTATGAACTGTTAGCATGGTCAGATTCTTTAATGCAAAATGCAACCTGCTTATTATCAGTTATTTCAATTTATTAAAAATAGTTTTCCTTATATGTATTGATAGTAACTATCTTTGCTTTCCTAGAGTAGTCCCTGTATTTTCATAATTTATTTAGTTTTCTAAATATTTTTCAAAGCATTTAATATATATTTACTGCTGTTATGTTTTAACTATATTTAATGTTGATACATAGTGCTTTTTTCCAATACCATTGAAATTACAATGTGATTTGCTATGAACTCCAGTGTTTCTTTATAGAGGCAATGTTTTTGAATTTTACTCCTTGTCTGTCTTTTCAAAGTTTGCGGTTCATTTGCTGAAGAAACCAGGCCGGTGACCTTACAGTGTGTCAGGCAGAGCTCTAGTCACACATCCTGTGGAATCACGTCACATGTTTCTTTCCCCCTTTACTTCTTGTGAATTGACAGTTAAATCTAAAAATGGGATCAGTTTTGGAGATAGCATTTTTGAATGCAGTTCAGAGAAGGTAGGCCCAGTGGCACTCGCCTGTAGCGCCAGCAGCTGAGGACTCTGAGGCAGTAGGACCACGCGAATCCCGGAGTTCAAGGCCAGCCTGAGTGCCATAGCTTGCCTCAGGGAGCGAAACAGCTGGCACTCACTTGTAATCTTAGCACTCTAGACAGATGAAGCGGGAGAATCTCACATTCAAGCCTAACCAGGGCAACCTCATGAGACTGTCTCGGTACTGAGAAGGAGGAGGAAGAGGAGGGCAGGAGAGGAGGATGAGGAATGGAAAATAGAAAAAGAAAAGAATAAACCCCATTTCTTAGGTGACATTTCATACTTCAATTAGCAGACACGTAAATGAGTTAGCTTTCCTAGCATTGATTGCTGGTAATTGTGTCTGCATCTTGTTTAAAAATTCAGAGAGAGAGAAGGAGAGGGAGAGAGAGAGGAGAGGGAGGGGAGAG
>NDGN011516042.1:345-14294 GCA_002564285.1 Tympanoctomys barrerae
TTTGGTCTGCAAACTTAGGTTGTTAACCCTCCAGAAGAGAAGCTTATTATTACCTTACAACACATGCAGTTGGGTTTAACCTCACTATCTGTTTGAATATCAAACATCTTAGGCATAACATGGAGGTATTTTCCATCTAGCATTGACATGTTAAACTTTAAGTCTCTACAGAATATGGAGAAAAAATTTTAAAAAGTAAAAAATAATTTAAAAATACAAATAAACAATTATATATTTTTACACAGAAATTTAGAAATCTAACTATATACAGGATTGTAGCAGGACATTCCTGTGACTTTTTTTTCTTGTCTCTTTCAATTGTACATTTAAAGTGGCTAAAAGTGTAAGTTTTATATTAATAAATATATTACCTTTTTAATACAAAACTTTTAATCTCTTACACATCCAGGCTGAGACAGCTTTACCGGTAGATTTATGAAACATTAAAGAAGACATAAACCAATTATACACCAATATCATCATGTTTTGTTTCACTTATCATAGTACAGGATCTATGCTCACAACACTCTTATTCAATAACAGAGATCCTAGCTCCAGAGAGCCAGTACCAGAGATCCTGGCTGGTGAGGGAGGTGGGCAGTATGGACTAAAAGGAAGAAACAGGATAAATTTCAGTATTTTGTCAGTAAATGGATGCAACTAGAGAACACACTCTTGAGTGAAATAAATCAGACCCACATGTGCAAACATCATATCGTCTCCTTAGCATGAGAGCCTGAAAGAGAAAATGGAATCTGAAGGGTACAATAGATTCTTGGAAAGGGGAATGGACTTATCAAAAAGAAAGAGTTACTGAGCTGAGGAGAAGGTCGGGAGAGGGAGTGGGGGAAAGAGATTTAGTTAGATATGTAAGCCGGATGGTTTGGACAACTGTACTGTGCATTTCTGCTGGTCTATGGAAAGGAGCAGATAATACTTAATTTGTTTTGTCTCCTTTTTTCAATTGCTTGTACCTTTTATTTTCTTACTTTCTTATACATTTCCTTTTTTCTCCCAATTTTACATTCATATCCTGTTAATATGAATAACTGGTTAGGAGACACTATGTATTACAATACATACTGTAAAAATCATATTACTTTGTTAAGTGAAATTCTGTATCACTTGTAACTTTTTCTACTTTAATTGTAATTTATATTCTATTTAAAAATAAATAAATAAATAAATAAAAGGAGAAAACAAAGCTATTTCTTTGTAGATGACATTATTACCTACATAGAAAATCACAGACACTGTATAAAAACAATTGGAACTACTACATGATTTTAATAAGGCTACAGATATAAGGCGAACATAAAATATCAATAGCTTATACATAGAATACTAATGATAAAATATTGAAATTTTTTAAAATGGCATTTTATACTTAGAATAATGAACACAAAAATCTTACGTTTAAATAATAAAATATGTATAGAACCTATATGTTTAAAAATGATAAAATATAAGAAAATATTTGAATAGATGGATATGCACCATGGAGACTGGAGCATTACTTTGTATGTGTGTGACGGTGGTGACCAATGGAGTGTAATGTAACAGATTTTCAAAATAGTATTAGAATATATTCATTAAATCAATGCTCCCATCTCATACGGATCATTTGATCAGGGCTAAAGTTAGCATGATAGGAGGGTTGCTTATTATCAGGGTTAAAGTGAGTGTGATAACTGAAGGACTGTGTATTGACATGAGCTATAGTTAAAGTGATAGTAGACTGTTTACTAACAACTCTACCAAGAGAAATACAATGCATCGGTGAGGCTTTCCGCTAACAGCGCTTGCCAGCACACTTGAGAAGCTGAGGCAGGATAGTTTTGAGCGTGAGCCACATAGAGACCCTGGTCCCTCTGAAAGAAAACCCAACTTGAATGTTCCCAGCTTATCTGCCTGAAAGCCTTTCACCTGTGTGGAGATTCTGTAAAGAGGGTCTGGGGCAGAGACTGCAGTGACAGGTTGGCTGGCCAAGGGGCATGACATGGTGCATTCACTGCCTCGTGTGTGTGTAACACAAACCATAGAGTTTAGTCACTGGAATGTTGAAGGGGAATTGAGTTAATTCTGGTCTTGGTGTGTTAATTTTTAAATGTTTATCTAGGTTTTTAAAAATCCAAAGTAGCATATGAACTATAATAATATAATAAATACTTGATGAAGAGCTTTATAAAATTTAAGATAGGAGATGTCCAAAGATGGAAGAATAGAAAGCTCAAAGAACCCATCTCTCCACCTGAAATGCAGGTACGCTACCAGATTTGTATGCCGCAATAATTTGAGAACTTCAGAGTCTATCTGAAGGCTTCTTGGCTTTAGAGGACCTGGCCATTTAAAATAAATTGCTCATCTGAAGGAATTTAGGACTATGCACACCCAGGAAAAGATGCAATTCTCGGAAAAGACCTGAAAAATCCTTTAGTTTATTTTTTTGGGCTGATTCCTGAACCTACTATAGCAGTTTTAAAAGCTTAGTGAAGATTGAAAAACTAATTTTCAGTTATTTCACTGTAAAATTGAAATGCCCAGTTTTCCACAACAGCAAATCCTAAAGCACACAGACACAGCAAAGTATGGATTCTCAATTAAACAAGAACAACTGGACAAAATAAAAGGAAATAAATCGACAAAACCATTCATGAAGAAGGTCAAGTGGAAAATACTTGACGAAAACCTTAAGACACCTGTCTTGCAGATGCTGAAAGAAACAGAGGAAGACATAGACAAACTTGGGAAAATGTTTTTTAATTAAGTGAAAATACCCATAAAAAACACAGAAAATAGGAAAAGTCCTGGGGTTGAAAGGCAGCATAGCTGAAGTGGAAAGTCCACTAGAGGCGCTCAGCAGCGGGTGTGAGCTGGAGAAGAGAGAACCGGTGCTCGTGGAGTTAGGACAGCTGAAATGATTCAGTCAGGAACAGGCAGAAAAGTACTGCAGGAAAGTAAGTAGTCTAAGAAACCTGTGGTAGGTGGTCAAACAGAGCAACATAACGCACCGTGTGCGTTGGGAGTGAAAGGGAAAGAGAGAGAGGCACTGGGATAAAGAGCCAAAAGTCCACACTTAGGAGCAAGGTATGAACCTGCAAGTCTATGAAACTCAAAATGAAGTCCAAGTGGGATGCACTCATCGAGATTGTGGTGGCTGACACCTCGTGTCAACTTGAGATGTCCAAAGTTCGGGGACATCCGCTTGATTCCATGCCCTGGGGCATGGGGGAGGGCCTGCCCTAGGGTGACTCGGCACAAAAAGGGTATATAAAGCAGTTGAGGAAGGCTTCTGCGCCCCAGTTCCCGGGAGCCGTTCGGTCTTTGCTACGCCACTTCAGCCGTGCCATTCGGAGGCGCTTGGTCTCCACAGCCTTGCTGCTTTGGAGGAGCTCCGCTGGAAGGGAGGGAGAGAGGCCTGACAGACGCCTCTCTCTCTCTCAGCTGCCGCGCCTTCCTCTGCTCTCCGCTGCTCTTGGCCCCCCTGGACTGCTGCCTTCTACCCTGGAGCCAGCCAAGTAGGGACTGAACTCTCCTCTGACTGTGTGCCAAGTAAACCTTTCCTTCCTTCATTTCAGGTGTTGGGCGTTTTGTCCCAGCAAGGAGAGAAAAGTAACCAAGACAAGGTCAAAACTCAAAACTTTGGGGTTGGGGAGATGGCTCAGTAGAACAAGCACTTCCCTGGCAAGCACAAAGTCCTGAGTTCAATCCCTGGTTCCACCAAAAATAAATGAACTTTTGGAAATTGCCAGTTATACCAGAATAGCTATTAAATATTAATTTAGATTACACTGATAATATTTGAGATATTAAATATAGTTTTCATAGTAACCACAAGTAAAATAAAAAACAAAATATTTCACTAAAAAATTAAGCATAAAAGAAGACACTAATATAGACAATAAGAAATATAAAGCTGTAAGTATTATAAATATTTGAAAATGGCAGTAGTAATTCCCTTCTTATCAGTACATTATTTAAATATAAATAAACTCTGAGATGAAAATGGACATTTAAAGTAATCCAACTGTGTGCTGCCTGTAAGGGACTCACTTTAAAGCTCAATACACAAAACTTCATCAGTATGTCCCACCAAGAAACTTGGACATTAGTGAAAAGGTGATGATGCATATTTCATACAAATAATAACTGAAGGAAGGGATGGGCGGGCGCGCTAATATCACCCAAAATAGACTTAAAAATTTGTGAGCCAAAGAAGGATGTTACGTGTTACCACAAGCGTCCTCCGCGCAGTGCTGTGATATGACACACACGTAACAACGAACTCACAGAACATGTGAAGCGCAAAGGAACTTGTGTAAGAGACATTGCCAGGTATACCAGGGCATTTGCAGACTTCAGTAATGAAAGAGCCCCAGACAGAAGATGAACAAAGGAAGAGGATGTGGACAGCACAAGCCAACCAGATCCAGCAGACACTCAAATCCCCCACCTCACCAGAGGAGGATGCATGTTCTTTTCTTTATTTTATTTTTTCATTGTACTTAGTACAGGGTCTACAGGGTCTCACCGCACAGATGGAACTCCTAGCGATCCTCCTGATTTCAGCCTCCCAAATGCTGGATTTACAGGTGCGTGCCACCACACCCAGTTTCAATCGGTGTCTTAGCATGCCCCAGGGTCACAGGAACAAATCCTGGCCACTGTGCTCTGCCTAAGCAGGCACTTTAATTCCTCAAGCTGTCTGGCCTACCCCCACATGGTCTTTTCAAATGCATGCTTGAGATTCTTCACAAGTAGCTGTATATCAGGAACAGAGTTGCACTCTCTGGATGTAGTGAGATTGGTGTGATCCCAAAGTCTCTCCTCTGAATACAACTTGAAATTAGAAGTCAGTACATGAAAACGTCAGAAATACATGGACATTTAAAAACACCCGTAACCAGTGAACCAACCCTTAACCAGTGAACCAAAGAAGAAATGATGTGGTAAATCAGAAAAAAATTTAGATTTGAATAAATATTAAAACACAATGTACCAAAACTCACAAGATAAGTAAAAATACTGCCGAAAAGGAAATTTATAGCTGAGCATGCTTATATTAAAAGAGAAGAAAGATTTTAAATCAACAGTCTAAATTTACACTTTAAGGAACTAGAAAAAATGAACAAAGTAACCCCGAAGTTAGTAGAAGATAGAACATACTAAAGATTAGAGCAAAGATAAATTAAATAGAGAATCGAAAAACAATAGAAAAAATCAGTGAAGCCAGAAGTTGGTTTAAAAAAAAAATCAACAAAATCAACAAACCTTTAGCTGAACTAAGAATAAAATAGAGAAGACTAAGATTAGTAAAAATCAGAAATGAAAGTGGGAGCATGATCTCCAGCTCTACAGAATATAGAAGATTGTGAAAGCTTGCTGCCAACAACTGGATGCTGCAAGCTCGGGGACCCAGATGGCATGGACAGCAGCCCAAGGGATGTGACGTGTACATGGATTGTGTCACGGCTTAGGCCTGAAGCACCCCCAGACCTCCTGTGTCCGGACGGTGGTCAGGCCAGGGTGCCCTGCTGCTTACTTGCTGTTAGGGACTGGGGCCTGCTTGTCGGTGGTCCCTGGGTGTGACGTGGACGGGTACATTCCTCACCCCGATTCTCTTGTCCCTCTGCTTCAGAGCTGTCCTGAGATGAGCAGATGTCGCCTACCCCAGGCCTTCCGCCAAGGTTTCTGGAAGCTGGCTGGCTGAAACATGAGCCACATACGCCTCTTTGTTTCATCCCAGTGATAGGAAAGACACTGAGACAGACTGGCTCATGGAGAAATAGCTGCGTCACTCGCCACAGTGACAGGATGAATGAAGAGTGATCATCGTAGCCCATGCACAGAAACCCTCGACGCACTTCAGCACCATTCCCAGCAAGAAACACCGTCAATACCACCGCATTTGGGGTTAGGGCCTCAATATGTAAATGTGGGGAGCAGACCAAATTCAGTCCATAAATAGCCAGAGTATGCATCTGTGAAACAGAAGTAGAGGACATTTAAGCCATGAAGAAAGAAACAATTATTTTTCTGTTAAGGTGTGACATTTGTATGTATGTAGATAATATTATAAACTACATACATGTAGAGTCAGAACTAACACTCAAATTCAGGAACATTTCAGAATATAAAATGAAAGCAGAAAGACTATTTGATTTTCTCAAAATAAAAATTTGAAACAAATTCTTCTTAGGACTGTTTTCATTGTATCCAGTAGGTTCTGGTGTGCTGTGCTGCCATCATAATTGGATTCTAGAAACTTTAATTTCTTTGTGATGCATTGATTATATGAGCGCATTATTTGTTTTATTTTATTAGGGAAGGGTCTACAGGGTGTTCAGGGTCTCACTACTAGATCGGACTTATAGTGATGCACCTGTCTCCAGCCTCCCAAGAGCTGGGATGACAGGCGCACGCCACCAGGCCCAGTCTCAAAGCACCCCAGGGGCGGGGCCGGCACGCAGGCCTGGGGAATGAACTCTGGCCCTGCGCCTCCTTGCAGGTGCTTTAATCCGCTGTGCTATTTGGCCGACTCTTAAGTGCATCATTTTATCTCCATGTGTTTGCAACATCTCTGTGATTTCTTTTCAACCGTATAATGTGCATGAGGCAATTTTGGTGGTTTTGTGTTATTTAAGCAGTCTTTATTAGCAAGTGGCCTACTTCGGTCAGAGTCTCGGGCACTGTGGAGAAGGCTGTGATCCACTGCAGAAGAGAACGCTGCAGATGCCTGGGAGGTTCCTTTGCTCGGAAGTATTTGCGGATTCTTTTGTCTAGTTGATCTATTTCTGAAAACGGAGTTCCGAGTCCTCTCACTGTGATCATGTTGGTGTTTATCTGATCTCTTACACCCATTACTTTTTGTTCTATGAAGCTCCACCCTGGTACTCCGTGTACCTCTATTTATAACTGTAGTCTCTGCCTGTGGAATTGTCCTCTAAACCACGACGTAGTGACCTTCTTTGCCCCTTCCGACCAGCTGTAGTATGAGAATAAGATAGCTGTTCCTGTGTGCTTTTAGGCTCATGTTCATGGAACATTGATTTCCATCTTTTCATTTTTAGTGTATGATTAACTTTTGGGTTAAATGTGTCTCTTGTATATAATATATCAGTAGGTAATGTTTGGGTCCAGTGCCAATCTGTCTTTTACCTAGAGAGTTGAGAGTTATTGCTGAAAAGTATAACCTATTTCTGTCATTGCGTTATTTTTCTCTTATGATGGCCTTTGTGCTACATCATCTTATGACAGAGGGAGTCACACGCAGGATGGAGTAAGCATGCCAGAGAGGGCTGGCTTTGACTACAAAGCTAATCCAGCCATACAGATTAACAAAAGCAAGTTAATCTCTTCATGAGGGCTCTGGAAGTCATGTTTCATAGGCCCTGCACCCTAATACCTTAAACAAACATTTTGAAGGTTGAATTCTAATACTTGCCCTTTTCGGAGCCACATTTAAATAGCAGAGCAGAATGGTGGGATAGTGTAGTAGGAGTATGTTTTACCATGTTTAATGTACAATTAATGAGAATTCCGGTTCTACATCCTCATCGGTTCTCATTTTGGTCCGATTAATTAATAACGATTAATTAATCATCTCTATGATTAACATATTCTAATAGAAATGATACCCTATCACATTCCTTAGCAATATATGAATTTAATATATTTTCTAGGCTTACTCGCCACATGTCTAATCCCTTTGCTGAAATACCTATTAAACTGACAATTCTTAATGAAAATTGGTTGCTTTCTTATCATTGGGCTTTAAGAACTTTATGCTTCAGATACAAGCTCCTTATCATATGTGTGAGTTGAAAATATTTTGGGACTCAAAATAAGAATAGAAGTGTTCAGGGTTTCAGGTCAGCAGTCGAGTTGGCTTGGGATGGTCTCCAGCAGATTCTAGTGGAGCCCTGCTCTTCCATCACCAATGAACTGAGGGTATAAAGCAAACTTTCAAGGCAGCAATAAACTAAAGCCCACTTGGGAAGGAAGGCCAGTGTGGGTCAAGCAGGTACACTGACGTGGGGAGGACCTACTCATCTTGCCTGACATCTAGGAATGGCTAGACGCGCTTCTCCTAGTGAGAAGTTGGTAATGAAGTATGGGAGAGCTGAGCCCTCAGGCGGCCTTCCAGGGGACAGTCCTGCGGCAGAGGCACTGTGCCGCCTGCACCTGCAACGATGTTTTTATATCCAAGTCGTATAAAAACTAATTGAACAGACAAACCTGCCACTGCATACTCAGCGACAAGTGGAGGAAGGGATAAATTCATATGGATCCCTACCCCACAACTGGCACCAGCGTCTATTCTGAAAGAACTTGGCAGCGGGTAAGAGAAAGAAGTAATAAAAATACTAAAAGAGATGGAAGGGAAAGAGCTTTTTGTAAACGACTTTTGAATAAAGAATCCATGGCTGCTATATCAGGCTCATAAAAATTACAAAACAAGGTGCAGGAAAGTCAATCATTTCTGCCTGGTGAAGACACCAAAGAATAAAAGATATACTCGCAAATGAATATTCACAAATCATACTGGAACTAAGTACTAATTTCTCTAAGACATTAAAAGATTGTTACAGAATAATGTTTGAAAAGCAGAAAATAAGCTAATGATATGAAAAGTTTTTTTTAAAAAATGACTTTAATCATGAAAAGATGTTCAGGTGAACTCATGATAAGAAAAATTCCGAAGAACCAAGAACAGAGCTGACAGCGGGACCTCTGTGGGCAAGAGCGTACGTGCGTAACAGCAGAAGCACCAGCATAGACGAAGCCAGGGTTGACGGCCTGAAGGGCAAGCAGGCCTTCGGTGAAGTTTGGAGGAAGCATCCCATTTCCAACAGGACGGGACAGCCAGAGGAGAAGCGCAGCACACCTCGCAGCACGCTGGAGCACCGCGCCCACCATCGGCCGTGGGCAGGTCCTCTCGCCCAGAAGCGACAGGGCACGCCGGCCTGGGTGTGCCTGGGTCGGTCTCCTGGACACACCACGTGTGACACCATGAAATAAGCCTTGGCAAATCATAAAAGATGGAAATAATACAGTGTATTTACTTCAACCACAATGGAATGAAGAGAAGGACCGGCATAGAAAGAAACAAATCACGAAGCGTGGAACTTAAAATAGCTCTCTTTTGTTTTGAGGGCATCGAACTTGTCTTATAATATTCCTAGTCGTATATGCGTGCTGCATGGGATAAACAGCCACCCTGGGGACTGATGCACACACAGCTGGCGCCTCAACCAATGCCTGAAGGGTTGCAATGAATCACTTGAAAACTCCCTGGGAGTTTCATTTATAAAGGAAAAGTTTGAAAAATTAATGTTATTGGGGCAATTTGGATAGAATGATCACATCTAGCTTAGGGAATTTGTACCTGTACATAATACATTTTGATTCTTCTTTTTTTCCCATCTCTCTCCCTTCGACTCTTCTCCTTATTTATAAAAGCTTTGCTTTCGTTTTGCCTCTGCTCCTTTTCCCTTGTCCTTTTCCTCCTTCCTCCCTCCTCTCTGTTCTCCTTTCCCGTTGAACACATTCTTTTTTATTTCCCAGCAACCTTGTGCACAATGAATGGATCAAAGAAGAAATCGCGGGAGAAGCCATGGGGGCCTGCCCCTTGGCTCAGGTGCTTAAGCGCCTGCTTAAGCAAAGCAGTCAGGCTCAGGACACTGGGGTTCGATCCCCAGATCCTCATGCCTTACCAGACCTGCCCTTAAGGCATCCTGAGCGGGCCAAAAAGAAAATCTAAACTTAAAGAAAAAAAGAAAGAAAAGAAATCAGACATAGCTTAGAGGTTATTGAAAATGAAAATGAAACAGGTCAAAACTTGAGAATGTGACAGAAGCGATGCCTGGAGATGAACGCACAGCTGCACTGGCCTGCGTCAGAAGACAAATTTCAAGACCGTGAAGCCCCTTTACACTTTGAAGATCTAGAACAAGAAGAGAAACTCACTTCCTTCTGCAGAGAGGAAAGAAGGAAGGACACAAACAGAGCCTGGAGCGAAGTTAAATGAAATCGAGAATAAAAAGGGTGAAGTCAGTAAACCCCAAAGTTGGCTTTTCAGTGAAACTGGCATGTTGAAGGCTAGACAAGGAGGAAAAATGGAGAGAAAGGAGACACAGATGACTAAAATAACAAATGAAAATGGGGACATCATTTCCAATTTATAGAAATAAGGTTATACAAAAAGTAGTGTAATATGAAAATGCACGCCAACAAATTTATAATAGAGCCAAAATGGACAACTTTATGAAACCACACAAATTACCTATATCTTTAAAAAGAAAATCCCTAGGGCCAGACCAGTACCTCAGCTGATTAAAGTGCCTGCTTAGGGAGACTCTGGGACCAGGGTTCCATCCCTACATGGGTGATTGAGACTGGGCGTGGTGGTAAGCGCCCATAATCCCAGCACTTGGGAGGCTGAAAATAGGAGGATCACTATGAGTCCAATCTGTGTAGTGAGACCCTACAGACCCTGTACTAAATACATTTTGTTTAGAAAAGAAAATCAATAAATACATAAGAAATAAAGATACTGACTCTATGTTTAGAAACCTCCAAACAAAAAAGAACCCAGGACGATATGACTTTCCCGAATCACAACAAATGTATAAGGAAGATTCACATGGATTCTTTCCAGGCTCCTCCTCCCCACAGAAAGGGGGACAAGGACGTACGTCCAGACCTGCCCTAGAAGCCCAGCTTTCGCTGATAACAACCTAGGAAGGAACAGACCAAGAAAATTATAATTACCTTGTATGAATACACATTAAAACATGTCATGAAAATGCTAGGAAAGAAGTCAAACGATATTTCTCTCAGAAAGATAAATATGGTTGAAAAATTTAAAAACCAATGTCACAGATTGATTAAAATAGGATAAAAAGAAAAAATTGCATGATCATCTCAGTTTGTGTACATTGGGTATTTGACAAAATTCAACACATTTTTAGGATTAAAAAAATTCAGAAGGGGCTTGGGATACAGCCCAAGTTGCACAGAGCCCACCTGCCAATTGTGAGGCTGTGAATTCCATTCCTAGTCCAAAAACAAAACTAAAAACAAAACAAATAGAAAAAAATACAACTCAGAAAACTAGAACTACAAAGTAACTTCCTAAGTGTTGCAAAGGGCACTTATGAAAAACTCACAGCTGATGTCACACTTAATAGTAAAAAACTGAAAACCTTTTTACTAGGTTTCTCCATTAGAAGACAAAACTGCCCATTTTTGCCTCTCATTCAAGCGTTATAAATTCTAAATAGAACAATAAGACAAGAAAAGGGGATAAAAGAAATACAAATTGAAGAGTAAAAGTATCTCTGTAGGGAACATAATTTTTTATCTAAAGAGGGTAAAAAACAATACAAATTATACAGAATTTCAAAACAAGATCATAGAAAATAAACAATGATTATTATATTGCATATTGGTGCTTTAAAGTAGTTGCTCAGGTTATATGCAAAATTGATCAAACAATATGAACACTTTCTTTCAATAAGCTAGTAGAAATTAGTAGTACAATTATCGCAGCTGTCTTGTGTGTATGTTTCTTTTTTCTATTCTTTTCCTCCTCCTAGTTGTTCTTTCATTTTGAACAGTTATTTCTCTTTTCAGGATAGCTATCATAGCTTTTGCATCTTATTTACTCTTTCAGTTTCTTACACATGAGAGGTTATAGGAGGTTTACACATGAGAATCTGATTTAGTTCACCTATGACTATGGTCTGTATTTAGTTGCCTCCATTCATAAAAGCAATAAAAGCCTCTAGCTTATCTCTCTCTTTTATTCCATTGTATAAAAATACCACTTTTTTATCCATTCATTCCTCAGTTCATGGGCATTTGGATTGTTTCCAAGATTTACCTGGGTCAAATGTGACCTATAATCCTAGCTTTCTGAAGTTTCCACACTGGTTTCCACAGTGGTTGTACCAATGTTCTACACTCCTAGAAGAAGGCTCCCTCTGGTAATAATTCTTCAAGAATTTACAAGTACACAAATCTCACAAAACTGCAGGCTATACTATGACTACACAAAAACCCAACTGTGTTTCTATACAATAGCACTGAAGAATAGAAAAGAGAATTTTAAAAAAGCAATTTCATTTTTTAGCTTCATCTTTAAAAAGTAAATACCTAGGAATAAATTTAACCAAAGAGATGAGTGATATGTACACTGAAAACAGTAATATCTTACTGAAAGTAATTAAATACATAAGTAGAAAGACATCTGGTGTTCATGGGCTGGAGAATTGACTATTGTTAAGATTCTAATGCCTAATGTCCAGATTTAATGCATTTTCTTTTAAAATTCTGGCAGTCTTTTCTGTAGACATGGAAAAGCTCACTCAAGTTTATAGCAAATTACAAGGGACCCAGAATAGCTCAAATAATTTTTCAAAACAAAAATCGAGATGGTGAGATAGCTTAGTGGACTAAATGTCTGCTTAGGCAAGCATAGGGACCAGAGTTTGATCCCTGGTCCCATATGCCACACTGGCCCCACCCCTGTGGCACACTGAGCAGGTGACTGAGTCTAGATATGGTGGCACATGCCTGTAATCCCGGTGCTGGGAGGCTGAAAACAAGAGGATCACTATGAGTTGTAGCTGTGTAGTGAGGCCCTGTTCCAAATACATAAGTAGAAGAAGAAGAAGAAAAAAAAAAGAAAAACCAAGTTGAGAGACCCACACTTCCTGATTTTAAAACTTATAGTTATGCTACAATAATCAAAATACCATGATACTAGCATACCAATAAACACACAAACAAATGGAATAAAATTAAACTCATACACTGAGGGCCAGTTGATTTTTGACATAGGTACCAAATTCATTGCTGTTATGGGGGAGCAGTTTCCCTAATGAACAACTGGATATACACATGCAAAAGAAAAATATTAGACCCTTACCTCATGCTACATATACAAATTAACTCAAAAGGATCAATAAACTAAGTATAATAACTAAAACTATAAAACTCTTTGAAAGCACAGAAAATTTTTAGGGCATAAAAAATACTCTGCATAACACCTGAATGACAGATACCTAGAGAACACACAGCACCGAGAACAACCCCAAAGCTACACCGTGGACTGCGGGGGACTCGGATGTGTCTTGTAGGTTCATTAGTCTTACATATCACTCTCATGATTTGGATAATGGGGAAGGCAGAGAGTGGGTCAGAAGTCTTTATATTTTGCTTTTAATTTTTCTGTGAAGCTAAAATTGCTCTAAAAGTAAAGCCTTTAAAATACACAAAATAAAGGAATATATTCTTGTGATCTTGAATTTGGTAAAGGTTCTCAGGACACCAAAAATAGAAGGGTCAAAAGAAAAACAGATAAATTGGACCTCACCAAATTTTTTTGTACATCAAAAACACTATCAAGAAGATGGAAGATAACTATAAGATGGGTGAAAATATTTGAAAATAGTATGTATTTGATAAAAGATTAGTGTACAGAATATATCTATAATTCAACTACAACAACACAGGCACATCATCCAATAAGTAACAGGGGCAAGAGAACTGAGCAGACATTTCTCCCGAGAAGATGTGCGAATGGCTGAGGAGCACGTGGACCACTGACGAGAACATCGTCATCATCAGGTGTCAGTCCCAGTGACAGTGAAGCCAGACACACTGCCACGTGCCTGAAGTCTTAATTAACTACATACTCGGGAGGTAGGAGGATTGCAAGTTTGAGACTCGGCTGGGAAACTCGGAGAGACCTGGTGTCAAAGTAAAATAACACAAAGGGCCAGGGAAGTAGCTCAGTGGGAGAAGCCTTGTACGGCCTATCTGAGGCACTTGCTTCGCTCTGCAGTACTGCAGAAACACGGACATCGTGCCTAAGGAGTGTCACACAGAGAGAAAACATTCTCTCAGGCTTTCACAGAGAGCAAACTGGTCAAGCAATGGCC
>NDGN011516051.1:0-11325 GCA_002564285.1 Tympanoctomys barrerae
ACAATGAATAACCACTAAGACAATAATATGCAATGTATTAATTATTGAAAATGTGCCAGTAATGAGTTGTGAAACTGTCTCGTTGATATTTCTTTCTCAATAACATTATTTTTTTAAAAACCCTAAAAGCAGGAGCAGGGGCTAGGGATTCAATCACGGATTCCCAGGCCTGCTGTCCCTGCCCCTCCCTCTGGGCACGCTGAGATGACAATTGAGACTGGGCGTGGTGGTGTGCGCCTATAATCCCAGCTCTTGGGAGGCTGCCAACAGGTGGATCACTATGAGTCCAATCTAGTAGAGAGACCCTGAACACCCTGTAGGCCCTTCCCTAAAATACAAAAAAAACCCATGAGGTTGTGCCTAACCTCAGTGGGATTCAGCTTCCTCAGCTGTAGCATAGAACATAAGAGCACAGATTGCACATTCCTAATCTGGAAATCTGAAATCCCATGTGCTCCAAAATCTGAAATTTGTTGAGTTCCCATATGATGCCAGTAAGAGGAAAATTCCATATCTGACCTTTTGTGAAAGACCTCAGCCCAAATGCAGGCACACTGAACATACTGTAAAAAATCATCTTCAGACAACATATATAAGGCATATAAAAAACACACATGAATTCTGTGCTTATATTAAATATTCCAAAATGAAGAAAAAAATCGGAAATCCAAAACAGTATGGTGCCTAGAATTTTGGATAATCAATGTGTAGAAGTAGCTATTTTATCTGTCATTGTTAAGATTAAATAAGATACAATTTGCAGAAATGCCTGGCACATAACATCATAGTTGCTTGCTATCTTGATTTTAGCTTTATGATGAGGGGATTTTGCTGGAGAATAAGGCACCCTTTGTACCCTATGATTGAAGAGCTATCTATCAACACATTTTATAAGTTGTAGAAATAAGTCCTTTCAAATGGATTTGCTTCAACAGTTCATATTAGAATTGTTGACGCTTCTTGGAGTCATCATAGTCTAGATGGCTATGTGTGGCTCAGCAGGTGGGAAGGCCGTTGACAACATTAATTGTTTCATAAATAGTGTCAAGATGGGATTCCACCCCCCCTTTGGCTTAGACCAAGTTACTGAAAAACCAATAGTGTGCCATATGTTTATACTTTTCTTGGCACATAAACCAGATATTTTACAGACAGAGATGGGTAATAAAAAGCAAGTACTCACTCAAGTCACATGTTTGATTCTCCATCAAAGAAAAACAGCCATAACCATCCCAATTCCACTGAAGTTTCATCAGAATTAGTTGTAAATCTCAGACATTGGTAAGAGTACCTTAAATATAAATGGCTCCAGAACTGAGAGACTCTCATTTATAGGTGAGTCACAGGTCAAGCAAAATTGTATAGGGACCTGTTTTTTCACTGGCTTTCAACATAGGAGAAGAGTTGGGTGAAACAAATTGAAATTACCCCTACCTTTGCTTTTCTGGGAGTGTGAGAAAGGCTCCCAGGTTGAGTGTGGCTCTAAGATTTCAAGTTGTGACTTCTTCGATTCATCTGGTTTCTGTGTGGAAACCAACAATTGCATAGGTGTGGCCTCCTCCACAACCCAAAAAAGCTATGGCACCTGAGATGGGCTTGCAGGGATATGACATGTCAGTCTCCCAAGGGACAAAGCACAGATGGAAGGGATACTCAACGTGGGACTCAATCAAAGAATGGCCCAAGTGATTCTGTCGCTTCTCATCACCTTCACTTCTCATAGCGTTTGCACTGTTCATCCCCTCCTAACTCATAGGCCCAGCCCAAGTCCAGTGTTTGGCCATAGCCTTCTCGATGACCACAGATACCCCTGACCACTGTCTCTTCTTAGGATGAAATGATGACATCTTCTCTGCATCTGGGTGACACGTATTTTTAGAAAGTGAACTTTGGAGCTTCCAGGCTCCTCTGAGCAGGAAGACTTCCCACGCACTCACAGGAGCAGGAGCATAGCCCATGAAACTGAGACCAGCAGCCCCAAGGGAAGCTGGTAGGGGCCTTCGGACAAACCCACCATTTCACTGATGAGAAACTTTGCCTGCAGCTTCACATTTTTATTGTTATAAGCAGAATTGAGTGTAACTGCAAACAGTAATTTTTTTTTTTCTGGAGGAAATCAGAAATCATAGATTTGATCCCTTGTGGGAAATCATGGGGGGTGGGTGGCTTTCGCTTTTCTTTTCCTCTTTTGTGGTAGGACATAATGATTATGCCAGAGAACAGGTCTGAATTTCAGTGCTGCCCTATCTGACCTGAGTGATCTTGGCCTTGTTGCCCAGGTCTCCCGTGTCTATCTTCTTATCTGTAAAGCAGGGACATGGCTGTGTCTGGGCTTACACAGTTCTTATATACCTCTAGCTATGGGAGTTCTCTATAAACATCATCTATTTCTCTCTTCTACTTGGATTTCCTGAGTCTATTTATTCTGTTCCTTTCAAAAAGGTCCACACGTGTTATTTGTGCGATAGGATCATTGAATTTTCTTCTTGATGATGTCCTTATAAAACCCTAATAACCATTTTAAAATGAAATACAGAGCTAGGGATATAGCTCAGTGGTAGCATATGTACTAAGCATGTGCAAGACATTGGGTTTAATTCTCAACACTAAATTAATAAATAAATGAAAACATAATTGCATTAATATTTGTCAAGAGATGCTCACAAGAGTGAATGGGTTGGGGAAAGGAGTAGGTAAGCAGCCCTGTTTTGGAAGGTCAAGTAGACAGAAACCAAGCAGGAAAGGGATGATGGGTACTCAAGTACCAATGTCCTCTGAGATGCTGTCACATTGCGGCTGGGCCTCTGCTGGCTTCCCTGGCTGCTCCACAGAAGGGCTGACTGGCTGAAATACCTTTGGGGGTCATTAGTCTGGGAGGGATTCATTTTGGAAGAAATCCAGCCCTCTCCCCCACTGGCTCTGACACGACTGCTGAAACTTTTTTCTTCTGACTTACATTTTAATTAAGAAATTCACCCTTCGGTGAAAATGGCAAAATTCCTGTACTTAAGAATCAATAAAATGTGCACAGTCTAAAATGAGATTAATAATAGCCAAACTGTCTATTTTGGGTGTAATTATTTATTCATCATAGAAAACCAGCTGCTTAAAACCATAGTCCATCATGAAAGCGCGAGACACTTCCACTTCTATTCTGTTGTTAAAATTCCCTTCTATTGCTCCGTCTGGTGTTAAATATAAAAAGCAGGAAGGTTCGTTCTCTACCTGCATACATTTTAAATAAGAATTTCAACATTATCTTGTCCATTTAAAATAATTGTATGAAAATGTGAAGAAATATGATCTTGTAAAAGCTGCAGTCTGACGCACCCAGGGAGCGAGTGAGAAAAGAGCAAAGCTGCTATTATTTAAAATTCATGGAGACCGTGGCAAGATTGATTGCATGAGGCTTCATTCTGGGACAGTCCTGCAGCCTCAAGGCAAGAGGCTGAGGTTGGGCAGGGGGCTCATCCAGGGTTCCAGACCCAGCCAGAGTCCCAGGAAAGGCTGCCATCCTGGACAGAGGAAGGACAGTGGTGGTGGGTCTCAGAATTCCTGTACTGCAGGGGTCTCCATCAGGTTAGCCTTGCAGAAGGACCAACATCTCTGCCTAGGGTTTGGGTGAGTCCAATGCCCTAAGTCATGTTCTGGGGAAGGAGAAGCTGGTATGGGAGCAGAGAGGAGGAAGAGGGCTGAGGAGAACATGAAGAATGGGGATATAGCCACTCTTTGCCTGGGACTTCAGCTGGTGTTTGAATAATTTATCATCCCACGGCTGTTATCACCAGCTCCTAGAGGGGAACAGTAGCTGGGAATAGAAACTACTTCCCCTCACTTTGGTCTATAGTTTCCAATTGGTCCCTGCAGTGGAGGCCCCAAGGGGACCAGGACCGAAGCAGCACCTTTGGGTTCAATTATGCTGCTTTCTGTGTGGTTTTATTGGTTGCTTGTTACTGCTGAAGTATCACAAAGTCAGGGCTTAAAAGAACACAAATTTTGTTTGCAGTCCTATAGGTCAAAAATCCAAAATGGACCCCTTTAGGATAAAGTCCAAGGGCTGATGACCTGAATTCCTTCTGAATGCCTAGAAGAGAATCCATTTTTCTTATTGTTTCCAGCTCCTTGACTAAAGGCTGCTGGGAATCCTTGTCTTGCAGGTCCGTTCCTCCCTCTTCAAAGCCAGAAGGGTGGAGTCCTTCTCACCTTCACTCACCAACTCTCTGCCTCCCTCTTTTCCTTATAAGATTTTGTTTTGTTTTATTTTGTTTTTGGTAGAACCCAGGATTAAACTCAGGCCCTTGCACTTGCCACACAAGCACTTATTCTACTGAGTCATCTCCCCGGCTCCAAGATTTGGTTGTGTTGGTTTGTTTTGAGACCAGGAGTCCTGCTATGTAGCACAGGATGACCTCAAATTCACAGTAATCCTCTTACCTCATCCTCTAAAATTCCCTTAAAAGATTTTTTTCCTTACTGGGGATTGAACCCACAAATGCTCAACCAGACAGCTGTATCTGCAGCCTTTTTAAATGTTTGAGACAGGACCTTGTTAAGTTGCCCAGGCTGGGACTCAAATTTGTGATCCTCCTGCCTCAGCCTCCGGAGTAGCTGTAGATACTCCAAGTATGTGACACCTCACTTGGCTTCTGTAAGAACTCATAGAGTCACAAGGATGATCTAGGATGACAGCACCATCTCAGTGCCCCAATGACACCCACAAAGGTCTGTCTGCTGTATAAGGTAACATATTCCTTAATTTCAAGAATCAGGATATAAATGTTTTAGAGTCATTATTTTGCTTACACAGTGGCCTTGGAGAAGTCACTTGGCTGTTCTGAGTTTCAGTTTTTTCATCTTTAAAATGACACAGTCTTATCTATTTTTGTGGTATTAAAAATGAGAATGCAAGGAGATAAAGCGCATGCTGTGTAATCTGTCACACTGCTTCCTAAGGAAAGGTACTTTGGGTGTGTTTGAAGATATCCAGTTCCAAAGTCTTTCCAGAGAGGGGATTCACAGCTCAACTGTGCTCAGTTGAATTTAACAGCTGCATCCTCCCTAGACCAATTTGTGTTTGCAGGCAGTGAGCATCTTTCTCTGCCTAAAACCTCAGAGTTAGCATATACTGAATTTTAGGGCCCATGTATTCATCTGCAGTCAGGGTGTTTTCACACACACCTCTGTTGATTCCCAGCCTGTTGATTCAGGGCCAAGCTGGCCCCCTCACCTGTAGAAAAGAGGAATGGAGGACCCTGGCTCCCCGCAGCAGGCATGTGACACTGCTGCCTGCCTATGGAAAGCTAGTAGCCAGTGGGAAGAGCCCTGGCCTGGGATTCCATGACTGGCTCTACTATTTGGACTGGTCATTCCAGGATGTCACTTCTCTTCCCTGCTGGCCTCATCTTGAGGGTGGGGTGCTTTTCCCACCACGGTCTGCTCATTCGCATCTTCAAGATTCTTTTTGGCAGATGAAGTTATTGGGACTTAGTTTCAACAAGAGCCTGGCTGATCAGGGTGCAGAGTATGGTTCGATAAACCTCAAATCTATCATTACTGAAGATCCAGGAATCTAACTCTGAAGGTAGACTCCAGTGTGCTCATTGATCCAGGGTTCCTCAAAGTGTGCCACAGAATTCTCCAACTTAGAGCCTCTTTAGATTCACCTTGGAACGGTTAAAATAAAGATTCCTAGGCTCATTGCCATCCCTAGGCTGAGGCTCAGGAATTTGCAGTTGAACGGCAAACTCCCTGGAGAGTCTGGTGTGCTCTCACATTTGAGTTCTGCAACTCTGACCACAGGGCGGGCTCACAAAAATGGAGCTTCCTACAATTCCACTTCAACCCACCTGCTTTGTTCCTTGGCCACTGAGCCCCACTTTTCCAGGACTGTATCAAGCACTGACTTTCTTTTTGTTTGTTTGTTTTTGAGATAAGGTCTTGCTATGCAGTTTGGGCTGGCCTTGTACTCATTTTTGAAGCCCCCAGGCTGCTCTCACACTTGCAGCAATCCTTCTGTTTCAACACCCCCGAGTGCTAGGATTACAGGCATGTGCCACCACACTCAGTTACAGGGACAGCATGGTGAGCCTGGGTTTTCGGGGCCAGGTCAGCATGCTTGGGGTTTTGGGGCTGGCGTGACATGCAGGGTTGGGGACTGAACTCAGGACCTTGCACTTCTCAGGTAGGTGCTTATGCTTCTGAGCTATCTCCCCAGCCCCAAAGCATTGACCTTTACATCTCTGCTCAGCCTCAATCTCTCTAGGGCTGAGTGTCCTTGGATCCTACCAGGAAAGAAATCCACCTATGAGAAAGAAGCTCTTACAATGAGGAATTTCCACATGGGAAAAGGACTGAGAGGGGGCAAGGACCCTAAGCATGCCCACCTCCATATTTCCTCCTTCCAGGTGAGCTGCCACCTGTCTTCAACATGCCTGCGGCTGCCCTAGAGTACCTCATGCCCTCCCCATCTTTTCCTTTAAACTCTGTCATTTGTACAGCCTATTAACCTTTAACTTTATGACTACCCAAAGATGAAATACTGGCAGCATTTAAGGCTGAGCATACTCCAGACCTACCTTCTTAGTTTGCAACAGGGGTGAAGCACTTTCTCTTAAATCAGTCATTTTTAATATTAGTCACAGAGATACTACCCAGGGAGGGTATTTTTGGCTCCACATGGGGATCTGATTCATAATAAATGTGGCTGTTCTGGATTCTACCTGCATGCTTTCCTGTAGGTATAGCAGTCCTTCCCTTATTTCTGGGATGAAATGCTCTAAGATTACATCACCACTTATGAAATACCAACTGTAGGCTACATCTGAGGCATAAATCCAATCCTCCTAAAGACACTGCTAAAAAAGCTTACTTATCCCTATTCTCATATGGCAAAATGGAAGCCCCAACAAGTTCAGCACTTTGATGAAGGTGACCCAGGTAGTGAGTGATGAGGCAGGGATTGTAGTTCTATTTGATGCCAACGTCTGTGTGGATCAGTCCAAATTGTCTAAGTTCATCTTTGTCAGCATGGTCATACCTGAATGTAGAGTGACAATTCCTGTCTCCAACTGCCACAAGACCATCCCAGGAATATAACAGTGAGAAGATGCTCTCTGGGGTTTGGGTATAGCAGGATGGAAAGACCTAGCTCAAGGGAGTGACCCAGTGAGCTTGGATGGCCTGGTTTTAGCATTGGAAGTCCCAGGCAAATAGGGACATCTGGTCATCCTACTCACCGGCAATATGGTGCCTTTGAGTTTAGGGCTCCAAGCTATGAAGTGGGGACCAGCTACCAGCTTCCGGCTCGTGCTGACCAACATACAATGACACTAGCATCTCACTGTTTTCTAGGGAAGCTAGGGACTCAAGGCATGTCTGGGGCTGGACAGGGCACCCTGAGTGAAGGCTCAGGCACCTGAGACCCAGCAGGCCTTGGTGCAAAAGGTGTGCACTTGCACTTGTCCCTTGCCCTGTTTTTTTTTTTATCTCTCTTGCACTGATCACCCTCCAGACATACTGTAGATGACATAGCATGTCTGCTTATTGTCATGACTAGCACAGAAGATTGGAGGTGGGAAGTGTCTGTTTGTCCCACTACTGTATTTCTGATACATAGAAGAGCATCTGGCACTTAAGTAAGCTCTCTATAAGCTCCTGCAGAATGAATGCATGAAAAAATGAACAAATGAGCAAACCAGGAATGTAGGCTGATCACTACTGTTGAGGAGCAGCTCCAGATGGCTAACAAACTCAGGCCAAGCTGCTGAGAGGCTGCTGAGGGCCACATAAACCAGAGTGACCACAAGACACTATATTGCTGCTTCCAGAACCCTCTCCTATTGATGCCACTTGATGGCCTGCATTCTTTGTGACACTTGTCCCATAGGACACAAATCTCTTTTTTTTTTTTTTTATAACTCAAAAGCTTTATTTATCTGCTGGAGCTGGAGCAATGCAAACTGCTGGAACCTCTCACTTCAGTATGCTCTCATCTGGGTTTCAGCCAGTTCTCTCTCAATCCATTTCAGCTCATCCTGCTTCTTCTCCTCTATGGCTACCATCCTCTCTTCTTCTGCCTGAGGCTTCAGGTAACTGTAACACTTGGCTCCATAGGTGATACTGACAACCAGAGTGGAGTAGGGGTCAAGCTTGATGAGTAGAGTGATCTGTACTGGTGGCACCATCTTGTCCCCTCGTACACAAATTTCTGATGCTGAATCAGAGCTATGGTTCTTCTTGGATCTAAGAAAACTACTTCCCAGCTTTGAGTATAGGACCCGTCACGCCTTTTCTGTCTAAAGCTGGCAATCTGGGACTGGTGCCTGGAGTGACCCTGGGTGTGTCTGTCCCTGTGTACTTCAGTCTGCAACAGAACACTCTTCCATTTGTCCTCACATACCTGACACCCAACTCTAGAGTTCTTACTCACACAGTGCAAGCAGTAGGAAGCCTCCCGGGCCAATTTAGAAAAACTCAGAGCACCTCAGGGACAGGCACACTGAGCTCACATCCAAGTCAGGCATTAGACCTAAATGTGATGTTCACAACTTTTTTTTTTCTGTATTTAGGATAAGGTATACAGAGTCTACAGGGTCTCACTACATAGATAGGACTCGTAGTGATCCTCATGTTTTCAGCCTCCCAAGTGCTGGGATTACAGGTGCACGCCACCACGCCCTATCTCAATCACTGTCTCAGTGTGCCCTGTGGGCAGGGCTGTCATGGCAGGCCTGGGGATCAAACCCCAGCCCCTGTGCTCTGCCTAAGCAGGCGCTTTAGTCCACTGAGCTATCAGGCCAGCCCTTACAACTTTTTAACATTTATGTAAAAGTTTCTCTCTTGTTTGGGTCCCATTCTATGGTTAGTCTAAGGCCAGTCTGAAAGATAATATATTGTGACTGTTATATTATTTATTTTCAAGCCAACTTATTGATTATCGCGTGCTGAAAATGACAAATGGTGCCTGTGCACGGCACGGTCAGCAGGTTCTATTAAAGAAATGATAGTATTGCTCATGGATTGTTAAAAGGTTCAGTTTAGGTTCTTTATAGGTTTATATCCATCACTATTTAATGACCAAATGATGAAAAATATGAGCTGTGGGGACAATTTTTTTTCTGAGGGAGTTTTATGTTTAAGCAGTTAGCAAAATAAGATACTCCATTTTCTTGGGGGGGCTGGGGTGGTGGTGAGGGGAAGGCAGTAAGATTTTATTTCTCCAGATTTAATAAATTGTAATAATTAATGTTGCAGATATTTAACCAAGCAGAGGATGCTGAGATAGCAGAACACGGCCAGGCCTAGAGGTTCCAGCATGCAGTACTCTCACTGGGGTGCTTTCCACTGGTTTCAATGCCAGATCTTCATCAGGCAGCTTGGGGGTGGGGTCTGAGACTCAGCCTTGGTTCTGCAAAGTCCCCAACCTGAGGGAGTGGGGCTGGAGGCTGGGTGCTCTCCAAGGTTCTCAAGGAGCTTGCAGTAGGTGACTGGGCATCCCAGGGCCTGGAGGCTCAGCTGTGGCGCTTGCTATGTTGAGCCACAGGAGAGCAAAGCTGTCTCTGGTGACCTGGGGACTTCCATGCCTTAGACCATAGTGTTGAACTCCTAGGTCAAGTCTCTGTAGTGGAAGGGGAATGAATTAGGCCAGGCTGAGACCTCTGATGCCATTTCTCCAGGTGTCAAAAAGAACAATGCTCAGCAGGCTGAGGCCAGAGAGCAAGGCCTGCCGAGCCTCCCTCAGGAGTGAAGCCTTCCCAGAGAGGCACTGTGGCTGCACCCTCCCTCCTGCTGCGTCAGATGGTGAACCTAAGAAGGCTCTGCTTGGAGAGCCCAGGAGGGTCCTCTTCCTGAGTTGCTCCAGGGGTGTACCACAGGGCACTCTCCTGCATAAGTCCTGACCTGGCCCCAAAAGCAGATGCTGAGTAGGAGTGGAAGGGTAGGGCAGGGGCATAGAGGGAAGTAAGATTTGGAAGACCTTTACCACATAAGGTAGAAACTGAGAGCTGTCACCAAAATCGGTTTCCTCACCTGTCAGGCACTAACCAAATTACACTTCCCAGCCTTCTCTCCTGTTATCTGGGCCTGTCACTGCTTTGATATCTGGGAACTTCAGGCCTGGCCCATAAAGATTATCCACATCTGATGCACATTCTCTTCCTTTCCTTTGGCCAATATTCACACTCAAGGTGACCTAAAGCCACATGTTGGAGTTGGAGGGGTCTCTGGCTTCTGCCTCCTATGAAGGTGGGGAAACAAAGCTGCAGTCTCCTTTCCTTCAGGTCTACTCCACCACCCACATTTCTTTATTTACATGAATGTGTAATCAACTTGTTGTTGGAGCCCTCAGTTGCCTTGGGTCTGTTAATCTATCTCAATGAATAACCAAAAGTAATTGGTCAACTATATGCAGAATGCCTGGATTACCTGCAATGCTTTTGTAAATAACTCAAAGCAGTTTCAATAAAGGTAACAGGATGCAAAAGGGGTTAGCTTCTGGCACAGAAAGACCCAGGATGAAGATTGCCATTACTCCACCCACCCCACCCCAATCTAGGTTCTTGCTCTGGAGTCTGCTTCTCTATCTTTGTTGGCAAGAATCAATCTCTACCAACCTCCAGCCCCAAGAGAAAATTATTGTGATTGGTCCCACTTGGGCCATGCGGCCACTTCTCACCCAATTGTAGTAGCCAAGCAGATGAGGTCTTCTGGTTGATCAACCTCTTGCTCAACATACAGGGAGATGGAATAGGTCTCAGCAGCCAAATCAATGATCCCTGGACCACAGAGCTTTCTATTGATAACTGATTCTGTCTCACCTCTCAGGCTTCCATAGAGTTATAAAGTGCTTTGTAAGCAGGAATTACTTGGCTTTTGCTTTGACAGTGAACTATATGGTAAGAAGAAGGTCTTGTCTTGACATTCTTAGTTGTGTAACCTGGACAAGGCCCTCAGCCTCTCTAATCTTCAAATTTTGTAGCTATTTGCTCAGTAGGCTGGTCTCAGCACCCTGGAAAGTTATGGACACCACATCAGAAGGCCTGTGCAGAATGGCCTGGCATGGTGGAAAGGGATGCAGGGACAAAGAGTATTTCTGTGCACAAGACTGCCCTCCAGGGGCATCATTGCTAGCTACGCCTCCCTGAGAAAGGCCACCACCCTGGCCCCATGTCATTTGACTCAGGTCAGATTATCTGCTCCTTTGCACCCTTACTGAGGCAGCCTTACTGAGCTTCAGGAAGTGTTGCCACATGAAGACATGAAGGGGGGCTGGTGAGATGGCTCAGTGGTCTAAAGCGCCTACTTAGAACAAGCTTAGCAAAACACAGG
>NDGN011516104.1:7048-21133 GCA_002564285.1 Tympanoctomys barrerae
GGGGGGGGGGGACTGACTCACCCCTGTGGCTGCAAAATTGGCCACAGGAAGGCGCCTAGGGATCTCCAGCAGGAGCCAACCTCTACACCTTGAATCCAGCTGGGGTCCAAGTAACAAGGACCCCATACTCCACAGCAGAAAGGCCAGCCAGGGGGGTCTGGTCATATGCTGGCCACCTCAAGGCAGCAGGTGGACCAATTCTCTTTCTTCCTGAGTCTCAGATATTGGACTGACCCGCTCCCCCAGGGACTGCATGAGCAGTGGAGTATGGAGTGGGGACTCCATGAGGGAGGCCATTTCCTCCACTGAGGAGGGCATGTGGCAGCCTGGAGTGACGCTCACGCCTGCTCAGGACCGGCTCCCTCCCCACCTTGCTTCCCATCTCATCCTGGGATGGAGAACAGGATCACAGACATTACTGTGGGGAGACTGAGTCCACAGCTGGCGACACTCAGGCATGACACAGCAGTCACGCCAGCTACCAAGGCCTCCTTGCGCAGTGCGAAGAGTGGACCTCATTACACAGGCTGCAGCCCATTAGGCAGGTGAGAGAGGCCCCAGTGCTCTGCAGCCAGTCGCCCCCAAGTGCAGCCTGGGCAGTGCCAACCTGGCCTGCAGCACGGAATGTGGCCCCAAAACAGTCCATCCCCACCTCGTCCACAGCGGCATACAATGTCCCACGATGGAAGTTTCCTGCCTGCTGTCTGCTACGCCCCTCCCCACCACAGGGACAAGCAGACCCTAGACACATGGGTGCAGTCGACAGCCTTTCACTTCGCCCCAACCTAAATGGGAAGCATACAGGGGGCAGCCGAGTCTGGCAGGACAGCCCCAAGCTCCCAAACCCATCACGGGGAGTGGGCCCAGGGACCGGAGCCCAAGGTCCAGAGTCAGTGCTGCACTCCACGGCCCAGGCCGCACAAGAGGCAGCCCGGCCTTTCCGACGCTGTACCCTCCGGGTGTTGCCCAGGTCAGCAGTGTCCCAGGGGAATCAGGGATCCCTCCTCCCGGTCTCCCAGGAGCGGGTCAGATAGGAAGTGCGGGGCGCGGGATTGAGGAGGGCGCTGAACCCTGACCCTCACCCCCACCCCGGCCCAGAGCAACAGCATTTTAGCCTCTTGCACAGCCCCTCCGGCTCGTAGCGCCCCCTGATCACAGCACCCCCAGCTCACAGCCTCACAACCTTGTCCCCGGCCTTCCTCTCCGGCGCCTGGGCCCTGGCTGCACGCACAGCACCCTGATCACAGCGCCTCAGTCAGCGCTCGTGCACGGCCCCAACCTCCGCCCGCAGCGTCCCCAATCACAGCGCCCCAGCTCAGAGCGTCCCGGCGCCGATCCGCCCCGCGGGCGCACAAGCTCCAGCCGCGCACAGAGCGCGCGGGTGTGCACTGAGCCCGGGATCTCAGCGCCCCGGCTCTCAGCACACAGGCCCGTCCCTCCCTGCCGGCGCACAGCCGGGCCAGCGCACAGCGCCCCCGGCGGCCACAGCCCAGCCGGAGCAGGGCGGCGCAAGGAGCAGGGCCGGGCCGGGCGGCTCCCGGCGCGACTTCCTGTTGTGCCCGCGCCCCTCCGCCGCTGCTGCCGCTGCCACCGCCGGCACTGCCACCGCCACCTCCCGGCGCTCTCGCCCGCGGCCCCGCGAGGCCGCCGCCCATGGATTTCACCTAGCACCCGGCCATGGCGGGGCAGTGCTGCTGCCGCAAGGCGCCAGGCGCCGAGGCCGCACCCGCCCGCCCGCCGCCCGAGCCCCCGCCCGCCCTGGACGTGGCCTCGGCCTCCAGCGCGCAGCTCTTCCGCCTCCGCCACCTGCAGCTGGGCCTGGAGTTGCGGCCCGAGGCGCGTGAGCTGGCCGGCTGCCTGGTGCTCGAGCTGTGCGCGCTGCGGCCCGCGCCCCGCGCGCTCGTGCTGGATGCGCACCCGGCCCTGCGCCTGCACTCGGCCGCCTTCCGCCGCGTCCCCGTCGCCGAGACGCCCTGCGCCTTCGCCTTCCCCACCCCCGGGACTGGGCCCCAGCCGCCCCCGCTGCCCGCCTTCCCTGAGATGCCCGGCGCCGAGCCCGCCTGCTGCCCGCTGGCCTTCAGGTTGGACCCGTTCACTGACTACGGCTCGTCGCTTACGGTCACGCTGCCGCCTGAGCTGCAGGCCCACCAGCCTTTCCAAGTCATCCTGCGCTACACCTCGACCGATGCCCCCGCCGTGAGTCTACCCAGATGGACCCGGGGCTGTGGGTGGTATGCGGGGCTGGCCGCGCGGACAGGGCAGGGACAGTCGCCTAGAGTCCACACCTGGGGCACCTGCAGAGGACACGGGAGCAGCCTGGACCTGCAGTCCTGCCCAGGTGACTTGTGCTTCCCAGCTGTCAGCTGTGTGCCCTTAGGAACTCTGGGTGGAGCCCTGGGTGCAGGTCCTGTTGGCAGCAGGGCAGGGGACAGCAGGCTACCCAGGGAGCCCTCCTGTTGGGACGTTCTGCCCACAAAACCTGGTGCAAGAGCGCTTTCTGGTGGGCACCTGCCCAGTTGTACATCTGCTGGAGCTGGATGTTGACAGGTGGGCCAAGGCTGTCTGTCAGCTGCATGGGGGACTCCTTGTGCCACAGGCTTCAGAGGGCTGTGGGCAGCCGGTTTGCTCTCTGGGATGGATTCATGAACAGGGAATTCCAGTGGAAGTTAGTTAGGAGAAGGACCAGATAGAGGAGCTTGGCTTTGGGCTCCTCCAGCTGGACTGGCAGGTGTAAGGTTTGTGAGCCTTACAGTTCCAGAGACAGTAGGCTCTGCAGGGCTCTGGGTGCAGCACGCACCATCTCAGGGCCCCGCCAGACAGCTGGGTGGCCCAGAGTAGAGACTGCAGCTCCCAGCCCTGATGCGACCTGCGAGATGCAGCAGGGCCTTTCATTGCTCAAGCAGAGAGGTCCATGCTGGGTCCTCAGGCTGCATAGATAGTGCACGTGTGGCACCCAGCACACACAGCTCTGGACCCCTGTGATGAGCACTGCCCATTGCCCAAGTGGATAGACCAGGAGCCACTAAGGGCCAGGGTGACATCTGGACAAGAAGAGTCCACGCCAGGTTAATAGCTTCCTCAGGAACCCTGGGCAGGTTTTGCTGCCTCACCTCGTCCCAGAGCCCCCATGACTGTGCCAGCTACGGGGCCCTAGCTGGGTCCCACCTGGCACGCCAAGTGAGAGCTGAGGGGCCCTTCCTGACCCCTGCTGTGAACTTGCACCCCATATGTCTGTTCTCCCCACAGCAGAGTGGTGGGGCTAAGGCCAGAGCCAGGCTCCAGACAGGAGTGGCCCTGCTCCTGGGCTTTTCACAGCTGGCATGGTGGCTCTGGCAGGGAAGGGCAGCTGTGGGCTGTGACAGTTTGCTTTGGGCTCGGAGGACCTGCCCCCTGCTGTCCTGGCCCCAGTCCACACTGAGTGGCTGTGGAATTGGTAGGCAAGAGACAAGGGGCCTGGGCTGTGAGCTGGTCACTAACAGAAAGTACCTCTGACTTCAGATGCCCCCACCACGTATGAGCACTGCGGAGTTTGTGTCACATCATGGGCCAGGGGCATAGGGGAAGGGCAGCTGCTGGTCTCTGGGTGGCCTGCCACAAGCAGTTCAGGGTGCTGCAGACTCCGGGGCCCACTGACCGTCATCCTAGTTCTGTACCCCCCTCACAAGCATAGCTTTCCTCCTGCTCTGCAGTGTCCCCTGTACTTGCTTCTTCTCCCTTGGGTAACAGGGGTGCCCCCCTGCCGGGGGCTGATGACCTCCTCTGGGGCAGGCTCAGCTCTTCATTCTAAGGGGGGCTGTGGTCCTCACCGGTTCAGCAAGGCAGCCAGCCCTCTGAGGCCAAGGGGTGGATGCAGGGCAGTGGGAAATGTTGAGGGATGCTAGAAAGGAGGGAGCTGAGCTCCAGGGGCAGGGGAGGGGTCTACCCTGCTGCAGACCCGCTCCTCCACCCAGATTCCTGGGTTCCAGGCCTGCAGCCCAGCGTGCTGCAGTAGGCCCAGGGGCTGGTTTTGGAAGAAGTTCTCCAGGCAGTTCTGTGTCCAAAAAAAAGTGAGGCACATTTGTGGGCCTGTTGTGGTCAGGGGACAGTGACAGGGCAGCCAACAGAAAGCTTGGAAGAGAGCCACAAACACTAGCAGGCGTCTGGCAAGGTGTACAGGGAGGCCTGCTCTGGGAGCCGCCTGGATGGGTCTATGGGGCAGGTGGCTCTCTGGGTCTGGGGCCCCCATGCAGCAGCTTGCTGACCCTGGCTTTGTTACCTCTAGGTGGTGGTCAGTCTTTATGGAGGCTTACCCACTCTTGGAGGAGACTGGGGTGTCAGGGCATCTCGCTCTGTGACCTGTGTGCACCTGGTCACCAGAATGGCCACAACAGCTTGATTTGCTTCACCAATCACGTTGTCCTAGCACAGGGCAGGGTGGGCAGGAACGAGACTTCCAGCTCTGGGCCTAGATGGGGCCCTGCCTGACATCTGGGGCACAGAAAGGCTGAGCAGCCATGGCCTGGGTCGGCACCTCCCAGGGTGCTCCTGTCTGCCTCGCCTGTGTACTCTGGCCTGAGGTTGGCCCGGAGCATGGGCTAACTCACTTGAAGCTCTGGTTCCCAAGTCTCGTGCTCCTGGCCGAGGCTGGCTGCAGCTGTGGACTGCAGCCCGCGTGTTCTGCCTGTGCCTCCGTTTTCTTTGGAACCTCAGATAATGCTGTGATGGGCATTTGCCTCTTCTCCCTACCCTGGCTGGGAGATGCCCCGGGCTGGCCCTGGTGATTTCCCAGGCCACTGTCTGGGACAGGTCTGCCCCCCAACACCCACAGGATGCCAGGCAGGCAGGGAGGATGGGAGCAGCTAGAGCTGTGGGGTGAGACGAGCCCAAGACAAGCTCCACAGGACAGGCAGGCCAGAACCCTGCGGCCTTCCTCTCCCACTGCTGCCTCAGGCTCCAGGCTGAGAGCCCTGCGCCGCTGACCACATGCTGGTTCCTCCCTGCCTGCAGATCTGGTGGTTGGACCCAGAGCTGACCTACGGCAACGCCAAGCCCTTCGTCTTCACCCAGGGCCACTCGGTGTGTAACCGCTCCTTCTTCCCGTGCTTCGACACGCCTGCTGTCAAGTGTACCTACTCTGCTGTGGTCAAGGTCAGCGGCCATGCCACCGCCTCTCCCTACCACCCTACCGTGTGGACAGCTGCCCGCCAGGCCTGCCAGAGACAGGGCCCAGGCCATGATGAGGCCCCTGGGGTACAGGGGTTAACTGGCAAGGGTCCTCCTGGTCCTCAAGAGCTACGGGATTCCTGGTGGGGACCTTGGGGATTTGCGATTCGTGGGGGACTCTTTGGTTGAATGAAAGGCCCTCATCCAGTGGGGTCTGGAGTTCCCTGATCTGAGTTTGGCGGGTCCTGCTGGGAGTGTGGGGTTCTGTACCCCTGGAAGTGGCACCCATCTCCAAGGCCTAGTCCTGCCCCCTTGTAGGCCCCTTTGGGGGTGCAGGTGCTGATGAGTGCCACCCAGAGCACGTTTGTGGAGGAAGAAGGCGTCTACCACTTCCACATGGAGCACCCTGTTCCCGCCTACCTCGTGGCCCTCGTGGCTGGAGACCTCAAGCCAGCAGACATTGGGCCCAGGTAAGGCTTCCTGCTGCCTGGTGGCCGAGGCCTCAGGAGCCCACATACCTGCCTCACCCAGGACCAGCCCTGTTGCCTGTGGCCGCTACCAGGCTCCTACCCCACCCAGTGCCATCACTGCTGGCTGCCCTTCACCTCTGGGCCCTGAGTAGCCCAGAGACCAGATGGACAGAGCCGTTCAGAGCATAGCTCCTCCTGCTGTGGGAAGCGCTGGCGCCGGCCTGTCAGGGTGATATGAGGGATGGGCAGCTGGGCCACGTGAGGGAGGGGACGCCTTGGAGGGGAGAGAAAGGCCTGGCACGCCAGCCACAGCCCTCCCTCTCCCCTATGGCAGGAGCCGTGTGTGGGCTGAGCCGTGCCTCCTGCCCACGGCCACCAACAAGTTGTCAGGCGCCGTGGAGCAGTGGCTGAGTGCAGCTGAGCGGCTGTATGGGCCGTACATGTGGGGCAGGTATGCACAGTCCCCAGGCAGCCCTGGCTGGCTGCACCAGGGGGGCCAGAGGGCATGTCCCTCATTGCAGAGGAGGAAGTGGGGCCCCAGAGGAGCCTCTTGTCTGACCCCTTGGTGCCCTGTGGCCATCCGGTGGGGAGGAAGTGATACTCACTGTAGGGTGAGGCTAGAGCCTGGGGGTGGTGCCCAGACGCCACCCTCAGCCACGCACGCCCACGGCACAGGTATGACATCGTCTTCCTGCCACCCTCCTTCCCCATCGTGGCCATGGAGAACCCCTGCCTCACCTTCATCATCTCCTCCATCCTGGAGAGTGACGAGTTCCTGGTCATCGATGTCATCCACGAGGTGGCACACAGCTGGTTTGGCAATGCTGTCACCAACGCTACGTGGGAGGAGATGTGGCTGAGCGAGGGCCTGGCCACCTATGCACAGCGCCGCATCACCACGGAGACCTACGGTACAGCGGGTGGGCGTTCCGGACCTCAGGGTGGAGCAAGGGCCGCCCCGGACGCCGGGCTCCCAGCCCTGCCCTCCTGACCACACGCCCACGCAGGTGCTGCCTTCACCTGCCTGGAGACGGCCTTCCGCCTGGACGCCCTGCACAGGCAGATGAGGCTTCTTGGGGAGGACAGCCCAGTCAGCAAGCTGCAGGTCAAGCTGGAGCCAGGTATCTTGTGCACTGGGCCACCGGGGTGTGGCCCTCGGCCCGTCTTGCCTGCCTCTTGCCTGCTTTGGCTGGATCTCTGCCTCCGACTTGGAGGTGTCCCCAGCCGGGTGTCGCAGGCTCCCCTGCCTGCTGCTGCCTTGTGGGCTCTGGGCACTGCCAGCCTGGCATGGAAGTCACTGGTGTGCAGCTGTGTGGGGACAGAGGCCCTGCACCCTGCCTGCTCCCTGGGTCAGGCCCCTGCAGGACCTGAGGGTCGGGGAGGCAGGCAAACAGGGTGCTTCCTCATTCACAGGAGTGAACCCCAGCCACCTGATGAACCTGTTCACCTACGAGAAGGGCTACTGCTTCGTGTACTATCTGTCGCAGCTCTGCGGAGACCCACAGCACTTTGATGAGTTCCTCCGGGTGAGCATTCAGCCCCATGGCCTCCTGCCCTTCTCTCCCAGGAGCCTGGCTTGGGCCTGGCCCCCTGGGGTGCTCCCCCAGCCCTCACCCACCTCCTCATCTGAGCACCACAACAGGGCCTGTAGGACAAGGGTGCCTGTTCCCCAGGCCAGCTGAGTCCCTACCCCTGTCACACAGGCCTACGTGGAGAAGTACAAGTTCACCAGCGTGGTGGCCCAGGACCTGCTGGATTCCTTCCTCAGCTTCTTCCCGGAGCTGAAGGAGCAGAGTGTGGACTGCCGGGCAGGTAAGGCTGGCCCCGCCCGGTGTGTGATGGGGGCCTCTGCTGCCTGGACTCCTGCTGTCCCTGGAAGAGGGGCCCTTCCTGCCCCTGGTCAGACCCGGTGAGCCCTGGGCCACCGAGCCAGTGGAGCAGAGGACAGCGTCCAGTCCAATGAGGGTACTTCGCTTGCTGATCAGGCTGAGTGCTACAGGCAGTGGAGGAGGACAGTGGGGACAGTGTGCCGAGGGCCTGAGGCCAGGTCACCGGGGTGGACAGCTTTGCCCGGAGCCAGCTACAGTCTGGGCCCTGTTCACATGATACCCCGAGGGCCACTCTGAGGGCTGAGGGCTTAGGGACTGAGGAAGAGACTAAGGGGCCCCAAGGCCAGGAGAAACCCCTTCCCTGAAGGGTAGGCAGTGAGGTGGTACCAAGAGGGTTTAGGAGATAGGTGGGCATCTCAGGAGGTGGCGGCATCTGCACCCATCCTGCTAGGTGTCCTCACTGAGAACAGGAACGTCTGTGTGTCTCTCCCACGACCTGCACAGGGCTCAGGCTCTCACTGACAGCCCGGGGAGGATGGAGGGCTGGGCGTCCCTAGGTCACCAGCTCAAGCCCTGTGGCTCTCGTGTCCTTCCCAAAAACTCTTCCAGTGGCTCCAAGTGGCAGACACTGGCTGGATCTGACCCCAACTGCCCTGAAACACAGGCCCCTGGGCTTCTGGGTCCTAGAACCAGAACTGCCCAGGGACGCATTGTGCCCACAATTGCTGGGCCAGGGTGCTGGCAGCACCTCACCAGCCAGGCCATGACCTCTCCTGCAGGGCTGGAGTTTGAGCGCTGGCTCAATGCCACGGGCCCCCCACTGGCTGAGCCAGACCTGTCTCAAGGGTCCAGCCTGACCCGGCCTGTAGAGGCCCTGTTCCAGTTGTGGACTGCGGAGCCCCTGGACCAGGCAGCTGCCTTGGCCAGTGCCATCGACATCTCCAAGTGGAGGACCTTCCAGACAGCGCTGTTCTTGGACCGGCTCCTGGACGGGTCTCCGCTGCCCCAGGGTGGGTTGCACAGCCCACAGGGTGGCCCAAGAGGGAACACAGTGCAGGCCCAGCCCTGACCTGCCTGCTGCCCCACAGAGGTGGTGATGAGCCTGTCCAAGTGCTACTCCTCCCTGCTGGACTCGATGAATGCTGAGATCCGCATCCGCTGGCTGCAGATCGTGGTCCGCAACTACTACTATCCCGACCTGCACAGGGTCCGGCGCTTCCTGGAGAGCCAGGTACAGCGGCCTGCCTGGGCCTCAGCTGGGGTGCTCCTGTGCCCCTCCCACCCAGGCTTCCCAGAGATGGGCCCTCTGGAGGTGGCACGGAGTGGGGCACTGATTAGGGCGGAGGGTGGACCCTGCCGCCATGTGCATCCAAGGTGGGCCGCCGCAGCGGGGCTGCTGTGTGACCAGACCCGCCCCACAGATGTCACGCATGTACACCATCCCGCTATACGAGGACCTCTGCACCGGCGCCCTCAAGTCCTTCGCACTGGAGGTCTTCTACCAGACGCAGGGCCGGCTGCACCCCAACCTGCGCAGAACTATCCAGCAGATCCTGTCCCAGGGTCTGGGGCCCAGCGCAGAGCCCAGCGCAGAGCCAGTCAGTGTGGGAGCGGACAGGGACTCGGACTCGCCAGCACTGCTGCTCGGGGACGAGGCCCCCGGTGGCGCCATCTCTCTCAGGGACGTCAATGTGTCCGCCTAGCCCCGATGGGGGAGGCCGACCTTCGACCTCCCAGACACCGCGATTGTGCCTTCTGTGGTCCGGGCCGCCATGACTGTGCCTTGGCTCTGGCCACGAGCTCAGCCCGGGCCCATGAGCCCCTGCTGTGGCCCTCCGGGGCCAGGGCTTGGGGAGAGGGACCCTGTGTCCAACAGAGGCCTGACAGGTGGGCCTTCCTGCCCCAGCTCTCTTGCACTGCTGGCCCCGGGCTGGGCAGCACCTGCCACACCTCCTGTCGCAACACTGTCAGCCGTGCCTAGCCCTGGATGCCAGCACCTGCTGGGCGCTGCCCTGGGGAGACAGCCACAGCAGCCAGTCCCTCGGTGACCACCACACTGTGCCTTACATCTCCTGGAGGCCCAGGCTGCACCGTCCCTGAAGCGCACCTCCCGAGAGCCCTGCCTCTGGGCTTGGCAGTCTGTGGGGCCCTGGCAGAGGGACAAGGACACAGACCCCCCTCAGCGTGGGGCAGGGGACAGAAGGAAAAGGATGGTCATCCCCAGAGAGGGCCTTCCATACCACCAGAAACCTGGGGTCCAGGCCCTAGAGGAGGTGAGGCCAGATGGCCCGTCCTGGAGGCAGCGCAGCCACACAGGGAAGGTGGTACTGGTGCTATCAGGGCCCCTCCTGCCAGAAGAGGTACCAGGCTGGGAGCTCCAGCCTAGAACCCCTGCACGGGGCACTGCGGGGGCTTTCCCATTAAACCTCCACTCTGCAGATTTGAACTTCGCCTGTCCGTCCCCATGTCACTGCCAGTCACCCTTGATGTATGAGCTTGCCCCGGGGCAGGGGAGGCCAGGAGGCTGTCAGCTGGTCTCCCCACTCTCCTCAACCCCTTGGCCACACCTGGGCCTGAGCACAGCCTCCTGGGAACCTTCAAAGAGGCCGCTTGTCAGCTGGCCAGCATGGCCATCCAACCTCGCTGAGGCAACTTGGAGACCCTGTTTCAGAGTCAACAGAGCTAGGAATGCAATCTGGATGGTGTCTGCCGACACACACGAGGCCTGCACTCCATCAGTGGGGAGCACTCTGTCACTTCCTTGCTGTGGACGTCACCTCTGTGACCTAGGCCAAACCTCAGCCCCCGTGGTGGCCTCACCCTGCATTGAGTCTGAGCAGGAGCTGGGTATAGAAATGAGTCTGACACAGCAGAGTGTGGGCTGTGGGCATCCACGAGGGCAGGCTGTATGGTGGCTGGCCACAGTGACGAGGGGTGGCAGAGATGGTGCCCCGCGTGGCCCTCCCAGGGCCCTGGTGGGGAGCAGGGTTGCCCTTAGGACCTCACAGCACTCGGCAGTCTCCCACCTGGAGCATCGAGGCCAAGGCCCCAGGCCGTCTCCAGGGTCCCCTCACCCTCCTTCCAGTTCAGGTGCACCCCTGCCCCAAGGCAGCCCAGCGCCTCAGTCCTGGCTGAGAGCCTGAGACCAGGGTTTGGGGACCTCTGCGTAATACCGCATGCTCTCTCAGCACTTGGAAAAGATCCTTGCCCCTCATAGCTGGCAGGGGATAGGGAGGGGGTGGCTGCAGTGACACTATGGCGGGGCAGTTAGTGCCATCTGGTCTTCATCCTGCCAGGGGTGCCGTCATCCCACTCAGCCCGCCTCTGGCCACCTTTTGCTCTCGCCGTGGAAGCCTCTGCGGCCCAGTTGCCTTCAGGTGTCGGTGGCTACGTCCCGGATCCCAGCTCTTGGTGGGTCGCGGCATCCAGCTCCAGGAGCTCAGCAGTGGCTGCCATGGCAGAGGGTGCTGTCAGGCACTGTCCCCGCTGCCCATCTGTCACCCTGGCTCTGTGGCCAGGGTGCTGAGAAGTACACACTCGGTGGATTCCTGTGCTCCTGGGCTTCGCGATGCCCTTCGGTCCAGCTTAAAGGCCTGGAGTGTGTCTCACGAAGGGCAGCTTGTGACCGACGCTGTCTGCCAGAGCAGTTTCCCAAGCTCTTCCACTTGGCTCACGCACTGTTCCGCACGCCATCTGCCACGTGAGTCATCGTGCTTAGGTTTTGCCACGTCTTGGCACCATGTAAGGGTGCCCAAGGCCCAAACCCAGTTTGCCAGTGGCCTCAGCCCCACCTTCTTGAGGCGGCAGCCCTCTCCCAGGGCTGGCATCTGTCCCCTGGCCGCAGACAGTGCCGAGACACCCATGTCTGGAACCAAGTCTATTTGGGATGGATGCTGCAGGTCCGCCGCAGGCCAGCCCAGGTCGGTGGCTGCTCTTACAGGAGGCTGCTCGGGGACCTGTGCTGGCGGAGGGGACTCTTGAGCGTTGGCAGACACTGTGCAGCCATAATGAGCCCCACACCCACGTGGAGGGAGCAGCTCTGGAGCCCCTGTGCCACCCATCGCAGAGCCTCCCCGACCCTCTGGCCTGGGAATCGGATGTCTGCTCCGAAGTGCAGCAGGAGAGCTGGGGCCCAGGTGTGGGGAAATGTGTCTATTCCAGGACTGCCAGGACTGGCCGGCAGCTGGAGGCAGGGGGCATTAGTGGGGCCAGGGCTTTTCCCACAAAGGGGACCAGACCTCAGGGAAAGAGGCAGGGTGGAGCCCGCACTCCCTGCAGCTGCCCTGGGCCCTCCTCCGGCACGCCCAGGAGTCGGAGCCCGCCCCCCACCTCCTGTCTTGTAGGACCTGTGGGGCTTCCCTTCTAAAGCCAGAGCTCTGGGCAAACCCAGAGTGAGTTTCCACGTTAGACAACTGAGAATCACCCAGCAGGTTTCTCACATAGCGTGAAGGACAAGGCACTCGGAGAACCAAGGCTGCCCCCCTGCAAGACGCTGCTAGAGAGAGTCACAAGGAAGCGGACCACAGAATGTAGAGGTGGAGTCGCAGACACAAATGGGTGGAGGGGCGAAATAAACTAATATCACTAGGCCCTTGGGAAACAAGGATAGGCCTAAAAATGAAACCAGCCGGAGACCTTGGAAATTTTTAAAAAGCCAATTATTTTTAAAATGAACACATTAGGGGGCCAGGGAGATGGCTCAGTGGAATAAGTGCTTCCCTGGCAAGCGCAAGGGTCTGAGTTCAATCCCCGGTTCTGCCAAAAAAACACAAACAAAAAAATGAACACATTAGAGTAGCTACAGTGACAAGGATAGCCACGGACTATCAAGACAGAGACTTGGGGGTCACAGGGAGACTGATAAAGCCGCATGAAGTTCCAGGCATCTCTGTCCTCCGTCCGCACCAGGGGCCTTTTCCCGAGCCCTCGGCACACAGGTGCCCCAGCCTCCTTCTGTTAGCTGTTTTCTCCCTTGCTCCCCCAGCCAGGCTGAGCCAGGGAAGGTGGCCGTGCCCTCAGGAGCTACCCACCCCAGCACCCACAGGGCAGTCTCCCAGACAAAGACTTCGCTGTTTTGTTTTTTAAGACAGGATTTCACTACATGGCTCAGACTGTCTTCCTCAAAATTGCAGCAGTTCTCCTGCCTCAGCCTCCCAAGTGCTGGGATTGCAGCTGAGCCATCGTGGCCAGCACGAAGGCTGTGCTAGTACTGAGAGAATCCTCTTGGTGCTGCTGTCAGCTACTACGGGGACTCCCTCCTGCCCCTGCTGACATCATCTTATGTAACCATGTGGTCAACCGCTGAGGGAACGGCAGCAAGAGCACCCAGCCCACCTGGAGCACGGCGAGGGGGCAGGCAGAGCTGCAGGCCCCGTGGGGATCCAAGCAGCCCTCAGCAGGCCAGACCAGCTGCTCTGGGGACCTTGTCCCCTCCCCCAGGCCCAGGAAGCCCTCTGCTTGTCCACATGAGTGGGCAGACAGAAACCTCTCGAGCTGAGGGGATGCAGCACCCCCACGCAGGGGACAGCCCACACCAGAAATACGCCCTAGAGGAGGCCACAGAATCTATGCACCATGTCCATAATGAGATCTGAAGCTATGTGACAGCTCAGGACAAGTTAGGCAAAAGAGTCCCATGAGGACACGCAGTATTTTTATCATGGGGAAGAAATCCTGTGTTTAAACTGTTGCCCCAAGGAGCCCTCCTCTGCCACTGCAGGCAAAGCTTGGCCCCACTGAGGAGCTGCCTGCTCCTTCCTGCCCTGTGTGGTCCTGGGGCATCTCCAGCTCTTGAAACAGGACGGGTAGATGTGCTTCCCAGGTGCCTGAGGATCACAACTCCATATGAAGCTGTAAGCTCAGCTTGACCCTTCAGGCTCTGGGGACTGCCTGGGGGAATCCCCTTTTGCTTTCCCTGGAGAACTGACAGTGGGCTGCAGGAAAGATGCAGAGGTCCCTGTCACTGCCTTCGTGGAAGGACCCTTCAGCTGGCACCGTTGGGCAGGAAAGGGCAGAAAGCCAAGCTGCCAGGACCCCTACTCCACCATACCCATGGGAGCTCCTCAGAACAGGCCATGCTGGAAGATGGGCCAAGCCGAGAAGCCTAGGACCACACCTGTCTGGACTGACCCCCAGAGCCAGTACTGTGACTGCCCCTGAGCCCCCAGGAGGGCCAGGGATATTGTTCTCACTGACTACACCCTGCAGCCCTGGGCTAGCTGCTAGCGTCACATCCGGTTTTTCATTTAATCCCTACAGCCGTCCTGTGGAAGTAGGCTCCGCACTTGCTGGGCCGGGCCAGGTGACTGCTTCAGAGCAAGGGCTCTGTGGAGCCCCAGGCTGCCTCGGAGCCCCAGGCTGCCTCGGTAAGGCTCCTCTTAGGCCTGCAGGGCAGATGTGCAGGCAACAGCTGGTCCAGCGTCCTGGGACCTCCCGGAGGTGAAAACCCTCTGGTGAAGACAGCTCTCTCCTCCCCTACTGCCCCTTCCCCTCATAAAAACCCCAGATGGCTGGCAAGGCTGAGGCAAGGGGATCCCTGGTGAGTTCGAGGCCAGTATGAACTATAGAATGAGACTGTGTCTCAAAAAAAAAAAGAAAGAAAAAGAAAGAAAGAAAGAAAGAAAGAAAGAAAGAAAGAAAGAAAG